>JACJUY010002658.1:3616-34581 GCA_014220935.1 Platorchestia sp. MABIK | reverse complement strand
ACCTGTCGTACTCTTATGTCCAGAGTAGCCGAGCACGCTGGGCGCAGCTGTAGAACCGGTCGTCCTCTTGGTTCTCCTCCATTATCTTCTGTTCGATCCCATGCTGAAAACTGTAACGTCCCTGTTTCCGTGAGTCATTTTAAAATCCTTGCAGGTGCCCCTCACATGATAGATTTACGCATCCTTGAATCGCTATATATCTTCAAGCTCAAACCCTCTTTAAATGATACGCAAAGTGCTTTTCCCCTTTTCATAGCAAATACATGATCATTTGTTTAGGTTTTTAGTTGTTTTAGTTTTTATTTTAGTTTTTAGATCCACTATTTTCTGTCTTTGTTGTATTATTCTTTTGTATAGTGTAGTTTTAATTTACTCATATTCGTTTTGTTTTTTCGCAGAATTCTTTTTCTTTTGCTGAGGATGAACTGTTCAGTTCGAAACGTTCAATTTTATTCATTTAGACTATTCTATTTGTATTAATAAAATGACTATTCGTACAGCGATTTTCGCATTACTTTTCATTTTAAGAATCAGACGCATCAATGCGAATTTAATTTTAGATCCTGATATATCCTTGCAATCCCACATGTATGCTGGCAATCCCCATATATGTTAGCAATCCCACATGTATGCTGGCAATCCCCATGTATGCTAGCAATCCCCATGTATGCTAGCAATCCCCATGTATGCTAGCAATCCCCATGTATGCTAGCAATCCCCATGTATGCTAGCAATCCCCATGTATGCTAGCAATCCCCATGTATGCTAGCAATCCCATATGTATGCTGGCAATCCCCATGTATGCTAGCAATCCCATATGTGTGCTGGCAATCCCCATGTATGCTTGCACAGACTATCAGCGCACACTCAAAACGGAGCATGAAACTACTCTTGACAGATCGTTCAATCTTTTCTAATTTCTTAACCTCAAGAAATTGTTTTAGTCCTTCCAGTGGTAAAATATGAATAAAGTTTTTGATTTTGTATTAAACCACTATCAATGATTAGATTAGATTATTAGTTAGTTTAAGTCTATCCATTCGCCACAAAGGCGATCCAAAGAGAGGAAGCAGGACGGCACCATTTAGCATGGAGTTAAGGGAATGCGGAATCTATGCAGAAGGGGCATAGAAACAGTAAGTTGAGAAAGAAGACTATGAAACAAGATCCAAAGTCGAAGAAGAAAATAGTAGGTGCTGAAAAACAGGACAGCAGTGAACCGAAAAAAATGGTCCGTCACATAACAGAAACATTTTATTTCAACAAAAAGAAGGCCTACCTAACTCTCACCTCAGGCCCTAACATTTTCCCCTTGGGAGCGCTAATTCCCATAGATACAATAGTCGTATCCCCCTTAGGGGGTCATCAGGCAAAAATATGCCGACAAATTATTTCTAATTCTTCATGTATACAGACTATAATTATTCATATCTAGCGCATTCCGTTACTCTCGAGATGAAATGACGTTAACTAAGAAATTTAAATCGCACTATAAATTAATTTTTACTGGATGCCCAATTCCTGAAAAATATTAACCAAAACCTTCTGACCAAGCAGCGCCCTCTTTCGTAGCGACGAGCGCAGGAACGAAACTCACGGAGTCTCGCGTGCGCACACATACGCGTAAGAAATAGCTCATCATAGCAATAATAACCGGAGCATAAACACACGCAAGAGCATCGCACGCTTCAAGAGATGTCTGCACTTCCTCATGTCCTGCAACATCGCGGTGACACGGAGCTTCCTCAGTATTTCCGTATTGCTTGTCAAGTATTTCAAGCAACTCTTTAGGTACTTGAATTGTGTGCGGTGTTTCGTCACGTTTGGTGTATAAGTTTCTAAACTGCAAATGTGGCACGTATGATATAGAATGATTTGTGCTGCTCAGATAGGACAGACACGCCACGCCAATTGACTCGCACAGGTTGTTCCAAATTGCGTGCACAATACCTGTACGCTGTGGGGGGAAAATTGATGGCTTATAAAATTATGAGTTTATGAGTTATTCAGAAAATGAATCGTGAACTTCTTGCCGCAGTGTACAAAAATGCTACAGAATTTCTCGACAAAATTCATTGGAAAATATTCCAAAGCACGAATTGAAAACCTCTTCGTTCTAAACTTTGCTGCACTTATTCGAATTTTCAACATTAATTTGCCAAGATAGAAAATAATAATTCTTGTCGATTTCTGCACACTGAACACCATACAGCTTTCATAAACTGAAATTTGCGCAAGGAGCGCAGTATATTAATTGTTCGCTTGTAACATGCTATTAGTGCCACACAGTAATTTCAAATTAGATTCATCAAGAAACAAGAAAAATTTCACAATACTTTCCATATTGTAAGCATTTTGATCAAGACGAAAAGCCGCCGATACTCCGAGCTGGAGTGACACCGTGATGCAATGTCAAATAAATGATGCAATGGACAAATTATTTGTATTTTTGGAACGCGAAGTGAAAAATTAAGTAAACAACAATGCAATTCAAAAAAATTAAATGTATTAAATTAGATGTTAGTTTAAGCCTCCGTTACAGCAATAAAGGCGGTTCAAAGAGAGGAAGAATTAAGGCCAATCAACGATGGGATCAAGGGAAGGCGGATTCTATGCGCAAGATGCATTCCAGCACATGATCTCGTTAGTTAATAGAAACAGTCAGTTAAGAAGGAAGGCTATAAGACAAGATATAAGTTGAAGAAGAAAGTTAGAGCTGCTGAAAAACAGGACAGCAGTGAACCGTGAAAAGACGGTGCTCAACAAAACAATCAAACATTTTATTTCAACAAAAAAAGGCATACCTAACCCTCAGCTCGGGACTAGCAAACGAATTATGGAAGGCCAAAAAAGCTAAGGAAGAGCACATTCAAAGTTACAGCGCTCCCTGCACACGCCTGCTATCAATCAGCCATCAGATGAACGAGGCGCTCCGACCTTGAGCGTTTCAGCCTCGGCGAAGTGAGGTGTTGCATGCGGCTGTGGCTGCGAGTGACGCAAGCCCAAAAAGGCGTCGCAACTTCCAGCACAGGGGGTCAATCTATATAATAATTTGCTTGTTTCTTCCTTAGTTAGTTACTTAGTCCGTCCGTTACGCTCTCATCCGAATTTGCGGTATCATGGATACCGAACTCCTGAGTGTTACATTAAAAGATAGCGTTTACATTCATTGATACGTTTGACATTTTATCAGGATAGGATAAGTTAGGATAGGATAGGTAGATTAGGTTAGGTAATGTTAATGAAATTTCTTCACGGATCCACGTTTTTTTTATGTTTGACATATTATCAAGATAGCTTCGGTTAGGATAGGATAGGTTAGTATATACATTACATTAGGATGGTTTAGGTTAGAATATGTAATGTTAGAAATTATTAAGTAATGTTGACCGATTTTTTTCGCGGGTCCACCTAGCTTAACGATAACATTGTCCGTGGAATGTCCACGGGTCCTGCTAGTCGGGACTACCTCAGTACCAGCGGCCATCCTAAATATCATGTATGTGTACGGCTCCCCCAGGGTACACAGCCAGCCGAAAATTTCGGGGGAGGGGCCAGGATACCCGATAAATAATTTGGAGGGGGCAGGGCAGACATTAATTTTCAACAATCTTATTAATCTTTTACTTAAAACGGCGACTGACTGAAACTGGACCCCCACTCAACATTTCGAGGAGGAGGGCCTGGCCCCCCTCTCTCTGGGCTACGGCTCCAGGGTACTTTCGCCAGCCCTTATTACCCAGTCATGCTACACAGGAAATCTAAGTCGATAGGCTACAGCTGCAAATTGGTCTTTCATACACCAAAATCCGCTACATTGAGACCTGCTGTAGCTTGCGTGAAATATGATTGATTGATTTTAAAAAAGTTTTAGCTTCCCTTTACCACAACAAAGATGTTCAAAGAGAGGAAGGATGAAGGCCATTTAGTATGGAGTAAACACGTTATGTGTGGCAGGTTAAACTGAAGTTTAATATTCAACTCAAGTTAGAGTTAGGCCCTCCGCACACGGGGCTACTCTAATGAAACTAAACTGGTTTGTGATTGACGTTACTAACCAGTTACCAACTCATTGGTGATGAGGTTACGCACACGAGGCTACTAAAATCCGTAATCTCCTCTGGGTGTTCGTGGAAGTAGGGTGTTCTCCTCTGGGTGTTCGCGTAATGCAATCATTCAGCAACATTGTGGATAGCGATTCAAGTGGCGAAGATATGAAACTGTATAATCATTATCGTCAGAGAAGAAATAGAAAACGAAGACAATTTTTGATTCATCCGTACATAGAAAAAATTTTAATCGCCGACTATTCGTTGCTGCAAACGCATTACAACTTGAGGATACTCTATTAACAAATATACATAAAAAATAGTTTTTCATTGTATACTCATGCTTAATTAAATTATATATACCACTTACATAGTATATCAAATACATAGATTATTGTATACAGGGTTTTGTGTAATTCGATACGCACATTTTAACCATGCACAGAAAAACACAAAATATAAGATTTTCATGAATGACAAGAACCTCAGAACACCTTCGTTTTCGAGAAATGTTTATCCAGAAGGTTTCCCGTAGGAATTGGCTTACAATGCAGCCATTGAGTAAAATCTAACTGCTGCTGGCGCGCGCTGTAGCATACCAAAAGAAGAATCTAAAATTATTTTAGATCGTCATTTCTCAAAAAAGATGAAATATTCAGGTTTACGCCACGCGTGAACATGGTTTTTTTAGCGTTTTTCTGTATATGGTTAAAAAATGTGCATCGAATTACACGACACCCTGTATATTATTCAATGAAGGAAATTAAATAAATTATAATAAGTACTGTACGACACAAAATTCTATTACCATTCATATTTAGGGCTTTTCCAACTTCACTCCATGGAATTTCTGTTCCATCCATCATGGAGTAACCTGATAGTTTAAAAACGGGTATTTTTTCACTACCTAGACAGATTTTGTGTTCACTTTTGTTCGCTCATTTTGTAGAACGTCCATACAATAGAAGAGTTACCAAGAAACTGAGAGACTCAACTCAGAAGTGACTGGGCACGCGAGTCACCCAGCAACTGGTTGCTAACGCATTACTAACGAGTCAGTAACCAGTAGCTCCGTGTACGGCGTCCTTATCAATTGTATAGGAAGTGACTCAATGCGAACTGGTTAGTGATTTGCGTCAGTGATCAATTTCGTTTGAGTAGCCCCGTGTGCGAAGGGCCTTAGTTGTAGAGATCAATTTTGAAAGTGACGAACATTAAATAGATAGCACCTTCATTTAATTATTATTTAACATTTATCGAAATTCAGTTAGTGACTGCTGGTCGGTCAGCAGCATTTTGAAAATCACCTAAGTGACCACCGGTGGGTTACGACGCACTTAAAGTGTTAAGGGAACGTGGAATCTACGCACAAGTTGCATAAAAACAGTAAGCTATGAAAGAAGTTCATGAAGCATGATAAAAGTTGAAGAAAATAGTAGTGGGTGCTGAAAAACAGGACAAGTTAACCGAAAAAAGATGATCCGTAAGAAAACAAAAAACCCTATTTTGTTTCAACAAAAAGGCCTACCTAACTTTTAGCTCGGGACCTCACATAATCCTCCTCGGAGCGCTAATTCCCATAGATACAATAGTTGTATCCCCCTGAGGGGTTTGCGTGAAATATTAATTTTTGTAAATCGTAACAGGTATCAAAATAGGAGACCGCGAAACTCAAAGCGCAACGACGTTTACACTAGCAGGCATTGGGTAAGAAGTCATAGCATCCACATTTATTTCAATTTATGTTTCCTTTTCAGATTAAAATGCTTCATAGAGTTCATTTTCAGGGAATGGACGTCAATACTGCTCTGCTGCCTTTCAGACGGGCCTTTCTGCCAACGCTGCCCTTAATTATTAACGAAATTTTTGAAATTTTAACGCACCTAATAATATAGGCTATTTTTTGCCCACACTTTGAGTTTGACTCTCGATCTACACAGCATTCATTATTTAGCTTCAGTTATTCAAGTTTCTCTACGCTTTACGAACGAGCTATCAAATCATAAAACATTCATGTCTCTTCGCTCAACATTTCACAGTCAGAAAAATTTAAACTTATTGTTGTGCACAGACAAATGGAAATTCAGACTGTCCTCTCCGTAACTTTGGATTCCCTCGTCGAAAACGTAATTAAATATTTTTATATAGCAAGCTAACATACGGATTTCTTACCTCGGACTTTTTCCTCGTACACACACTTTTAATGCGAAACAATTTCACTCACATGGTCTCTCAAATCTAGATCTTCACCTTGGTTCCGCATAATTGTGACGGGGCTGAACAAGTTGCCGAGCAATCGATTTCATTTCATGAATAAGATGTTATTTTTATTTCGAAATTTTTGAACATAAATTAACAGAATAAAAATTAATTGCGTAGTTCACAAATTCGCCGTCAGAGTCAAAATTCATATCATATAATTAAATCTGCTTCAACTTAAACTCGGTAAGGACAATTTGCTTCGTACTCACAAAAACTACAGCCTTCACTGAATTTTTACTATTCCTTCCGCAATTTTGAGGCAATTCGTATCACGAATTTCTCCAACGAACCATCTCATAAAACGGACGAGTGGCTAATTAGCAGTAATAAAGCTTATTTGTTCTGGAAATTTTCTACTCATGTAATCACGGAACTTAGTCATGTTATTATTAAATTTTGCGTTCGAATCGCTGCATCATTATTTCCCTACCACCATGAAAAACAAATCAATCCTAACCAGCTAAAGCAGTCATTTCATATAGTCGTTCAATCATTCTCCACTCATCCACTGTAGTCACAGGCATGGCTATAATTATAACTGTTGAGGTCTATAATTATAATTTGATCTGACTAAGCAAAATCAACGTGACCTTTGAATTTCGCCTATTAAAATTATCATAAATCAGTTAAAAATAACGAACAATTTTTTGTTGTTGTCCAGTTATCTTTGTTCAGTCTGACTTCATTTTTTCTACTGGGGCAGGTAACGTGCACCTGGGCAGCAGATGCACCGCCTTCGTCAGCAGAGGTGCGGGACGGCAGCACATCAGGCAGCTACGACCCGGAGGTGGTTTACGGGCTGGTGGCGAGCGCGGCGAGGTCGCACCGGCGCTTGCAAAACAAAGCAAGAACTGAGTTCAGTCCGCAGGAAAGCAGCTTTCATCTCCAAACTCAGCTGGCTGCTCTTGAACCGGAGCCAAATGAAGATGTCGTCGAGGATAGTGCACAAAACGGAACGGTTTTGTACAGTCCCGGAGGAAATGATGAACAAAGTAACACAACTGGTGTAAATCTAACCAATCAGTCAACACGCAGTTCGGATGAAGCTCTACGACGGAAGGAAAGTTCAACTGTCTTACGAAATGAGTCAGAAAGAAAAAGATCCAGATTGAAAACTTCAAATCGAAGAATGAAGCCCTGGAGGAAAGTACAAAGAGCCCAAACAACGTCTACGCAGATCAACGAAACTAATGAAAATTTGGAAAACCTCTTATCTAAATACGATTTAAAACCCGTGAGCTCTTTATCACAACCTGACGAAACAGATGCGAGCAAAACCGAAGGATATGAAAAATTTCCACGAGCGAATCTAAATTATTCCGCACCTGCAGAAGAAAGCTCAGTTACACAACGCGGGTCACACGATTCAACAACGTTAGACCGGATAAATGATGACTTAGATGAAATACTTTCGGCCCAACCAGTAGAACAACGTTCAAATGGCCACGAACTGGACACATCACAGAATGTTTCGATATCCCTCAAAAAGGTAAATGTGCTTCTTCCGACGTTATTACAAGAGCGCCCTCTAAAAACCAAATCCACATCTACGAGCAGCCCAGTAACACAGAGTAATTCAAGCGAAGACGACGCATCGAGGTTGATATTAAATGACGTAGCCCCAGTAAACGATCCAAACGAGGACAATTTTGATAGCAATCGTAAGGATGCTGACACTTTGTTAAACAGAATTGAATCTGTGACGCTTTCAAAACTCTCCACCAAAGATGCCTCCGCGAAACAAGGAAACTCGGCGACAATTGACAGATTGCCATCTAGAAATAGGCATCACCAAAGAGTAGAAGCCACCGAGCGCAACTATTTGGAGCACCGCAAACTTGACAATGAAAATAACACACATTCGGACGGTCCCGAGGCGGAGCCGGAGGAACTCCGGGCGTCTGAATCCGAGATCCGACGAAGCAAAAGGAGACACCGCAAGCGCCTCACGGAGGAAATGCGGAAAAATATCCGCCAGAAGCGTCTGAGGCTGAGGCAACGACAGCGTGTCAGAGAGCAAACGGTAAGACTGATGTAAAACAACATGAGCTAATTGACTGTCTAGATATTTTGAATAAGTTATAGTTACATTTCATTTGTTGAGTTACAGAATGAGTAACCCAAGTTATGATCAACTGAATCACACTTAGTAAATCATGAAAACTGCAATATTTGTTTCATAAAACAGTACACGAAAAAAGTTTTTGTACGCATGAAATTTCTGTCAGTACACTGTGAATAATGCTAATTTTCCTCTGTTGCTGAGGGAGGCAAAAGACTAACGAAAGGAAAGGGCATTAAAAGGGAGATGTGTTCACAGTCTCACCATGCAAGCCCCTCCGAAGGGTCATCCTAGTCCGATCTCAAGAGTACGCAAAGAAAAACCCCCGCGTTGTAAAATATAATTGCTTCATATCTTTGGAAGAAAATCATTTCGTGAGAGAGAAGTGGTATTATATCAGACCTTTAAAATAAGAATTTCTTCAAACATTATCAATTGAAATGAATTGATAAATTTTCAACTTGTTTTCTTGATGCGTATACCCAAGGAAACATTTACCTTCTTTGCTTTCATAGCGTTGTTCAGGCAATGAAGGATTTTTATATTTCTTCCCTCGCCAAAGATGAACATTTCTATTATTTTCGTATTTAAGCCCACGGTAAGTGCGTTTTCTCCCCTTTGCAAATTCATTCATCGAACTAATTATAATCTTGAGAAGAAAAATATTTATTTTAAGGACTAATAGAGAAAAATCATTTTTTACAAAATACTCAATACTCAAGAATTTCATAAGAGAGCTGTTCAAAAATGATGCTTCACTGCATCACAAATCGTTGTGATTTTCGCTTTTGCGTACCAGTTGTTGACACATTCTGAAGAGAATTAGAATTTTCATAATTACTTCTTTTCCAGAGAAATGAGCCGATTCTCCTAGACTCAACAACGGAAGAAGAACTCCAAGGAAGGTGGGTACTGTTTACAGAAAAAACAATCGTGTTTGAAAAAATTGAAAATAGATGACCAGCATTGAAAATTTTTTTAGAACTCATTTTTGTTTTTTCGGTCAAAATGCAGTAGAGTTACATAAATGGATAATTTAAAGCAACAGTTACTACTTCTATTCAGCAGTTAAATCACAAAATGCTGATTTATAGCAGTCAAACCTGTGAGTAACGCAAACAGACTCAAAAATGAACACTGCCCCTACAGCCAAACCACCATAACGGCCCTGGTGTTTGCAATTTATAATCGTTGCCTGCAGTTATTATATTATTGCATCAACGAGAGAAACATACTTAGTACATTTTTCTGGGCTATGAAGCGGGGTTAACTCAGCTACATTACACTCGGCATCAGAAGTGTGTGAGATTAAATCGCAATGTTACAGATTTACCTCACAGGACAACGTGGGTTAATAAGATCTTGAGTGCTTGAGGGCTTCAGCATTTCCATCACATTATGATGCAAAGTTAAAAAAATGAAGTTAACAGATTTATATACATAAATAAATAATACTACACTAATTTGCTCTGACAGACTGAGGACCTTGGAAGTTGATCGACACCGCGGGACCCTGAAGCCCACTGAAGTAGTAGACGGGAAACTTGACCACGACGACCACTACACCACGACGGAGCATCCCCAGAAAGCCTTGCATCCTGTATTCAAGAAAGTAGAACAAAATTTTTACAGCGTATCAAATAGCTCTTTAAGGGAAAACCGTACAGAAACGATTGATGTGGCCGACGAGAATGAAGCTTCAGACTACGCCTTTTACGACGATTTGTATGATCCTGCCCCAGTAAATGCGAGGTACCCAACAAGAACAAGCAAACGTATAAAACTAAGAACTACACCAAAATCGGGAGACGAGTTACGAATAACAAAATATTTTAAAGACAAAGAAACGGTCGAGGATATTGACCAAAACGAAGAGCTAAACAAATCAGCACCAGGAAAGCAAAAGCTACTCTCACGACCCAGCAAGAAGACAAGAGAAACATTCGCACACATCCGCGACAACGCTTCGAAATCGAATCGGGATTTAATAAACGAGGTAACACCGAAGGAAACTGATGAGAATACTGAGAGTAGTAATTCAGGAAAGGCGTTGATATCAACTTACCCTCAAAGGCCAGACATCAGTCGCAGGACACCAGTGCCGCAAATTATACGGCCATCGTTTGGGAACTTACCTTTTGTCCCATTACTGCCGGTTACCTTGCATTCAAGTGCAACACGAGGAATTACAGGCTCAAATAATAGATCCCCTCTCGTACCGATACCCGTACCGATTCTGCCACCACCTCCAATTTATCACTCGACTCCACGATCCAAGTTGCCTCATCCCTCTTCATTTCACAGCAGTGAGTTAACCCATCAAAACAGAGTTCGAACCGGTGGGTTACACCGCCCTGTGAGCGTTGACCCTCACTCAGTGGAATTAGTTACACCAGGCTCAGGCTCACCTCATCCTGTGGCAGTGACTCCTTCACAAGATCTGCTTCCTCGGAATCCATTTTCTCCAGAAAAATTCCTACCCTCGCCTCCTCGATCTCCACATGATATTGGAATAGCTACATCAACAGGAGCACCGTTTTCCCATTTCCCATCTGAAGGAGGAGAGGAGCAGCGTGAACAGGATGATTTTTACGATGGAGTGGATTATGACGAGTCGATCGGACCAACGCAAGACGACTATGGCGACTACCCTAACCATTTCTTCAGCCATGAAGATTATCAAGACGAGTACGACAACGACATCCACTATCAGGTGAGAAAAACGAAGTGTAAACGATCCATTTCCATTTTAAGAATAAATAATAGTCCGAGTAGCCTACATACATATATGCGCAGTATATTCTCAATAATTTTTAATGTTTATTCTCCATTGTTAAGTGAAATTTTATGAATTTTAACTCCAAATAGTCTGTAAGAGTTGTAAGCTTTAGTCGTCACTTTCCTGAACCGTAATTTCATAAGGAAAGGCTGTGTCAGCGATCTGAATTTGCATAAAAATCGACTTCTCAAAGAGCCATTATTGCATGAAAATCAAGCGGTCCACAGTAACATACAGTTACTGAAGGTATAGAATTATTAGCCTGCCGACAGCAAAACTTTTAGCTCTGTGCATCGCACAGCAAATTTGTCTTCAAGAAAAGCGAGACAATTGCACGCACAGGGGGAGAATGCAGTCACGTTTAGCAGTATATTTTTGAACTGCACTGAAACAAAATTTGCTAACGTTACACTTCAAGCCTTTGAGCCGGAATACCAAACAATTTACGTCGTCGTAGCGGTACAGCTGTCAGCGCAAGTGCTTTCGAGTCAACTCGGGTACTCTATGCAAGAATTCTCTGAACAGAATGCTCTCAATTTTGAGTTTTTAAATATAAAACGAGGATTTTGACTACAAAAGCACAGAGAGAACCCTTGTTAACTTATAACTTACGCCGCCAGTTGAACTGCTACGACGACCTAAATTGTTTGAAAATTTAGGCACTGATTACTTAAAAGCTCGATGTTAAAGGCTTTACACACAACTTTAAAAAGAATTCTCCCGTAGAGTAAATTTGTTTTGTAGCAGTGTTTTAGGCTGCTATCTAAGGTGAGATGGCATTTAGTGGCATAACTACTCGTAGATTACAGTCTATTCGACTAAAGGTGGTAGGGAATACAAAGGATAAGAAAAGAGCTAAATGAGAAATAATTTATTACAACAAATTTATACACACAAATATACTATCTTATACAGATGAGAAATTCACAATTAATAGCTAAAAGACGAAATCCAAACATGGTCAAGTTATATTATACGTTGGAAGACGCCTGTATTTACATATCTACAAATGATCTTCAAGGTTTATGCTTGAAAATCACTATGAAATTATAAATAATGGCCGGCGTGAACAGAACACAAACTCGAAACGTTTTTTAGTTCAATTCAGTCAGGATACATAATGAACAATGAAACTTGGAAATACAGAATACGATAAAGCTCAGTTTTCCAGCCTTCGCGTCTCATTCTGAAACGTGAATAATAGCATGAGAGATTGAATTACAAGTTAGTTTGGGCCTCCCTAACTACAAAAAAGGAGGAAGTTACCTTTCAGCACAAAATTGAGATAACAGTTCGAGAAGAAAAGAAAATCTCTGAAATATACGTACTATTCTACTGGGAACAGAACCCGCTTTTCAGAACGAAATTGCTCTCAATGTTACACTTTCCAGGCACATAAACTTCAGGGTAGAAAAATCCTTTTGAATACAGCATAACCTCTCTTGAGTACTCGCGAAGACGAAAACTTTCTTGAAAGCAGCGTTTTCCCAACATGGATGTTTAGTTAGCACATCTTTTGGGCTCCTCCAGACTTCGTGAACAAGATAAAAACATGATTATATTAGTCTTAAACTCCCCAGCCACAACAAAGGCTATCTCAGGAGGCTAAAATGAAGGGACCGTTTAGTCTGGACTCAAGAAAACGGGGAATCTATGCACAATCTATTTTTAAGACCTTGCCATATCAGAACGTAACCTGAATAAGTTGCCTCAGAGACGAGTGATCCCTTTCCGAGTATTCATACCGGGAAGTTTTATTTGAGATGACTCTAGTGATTTCTTTGTCAGTTGATCATTCGTATGCAATCAAAATTGAGTGAAGGGAAGAAATACACATAATAATAGAAAACTATAAAGTATTGTTAAAGAAAACGACTCGTGAGACGACGACACTGGTATTTTTACAAGTGAACGACGCTAAGTTGTAAAAGCTTTCTAGTTCGTTGTCGGAAGATTCTACTGAGGTAGCTCTGCAATGATTTATTTTAAAGATGGTAATTAACGCCTTGAAGGAAATTTTCAAGAACCTTGTAATTCACACCTGATGTTAAAAATCTCGAGGAACTGCATTATTTCTGTACAGACAATTAATTTATCATCTTTAAAACTGTATTGATCAATCAATATTGTAGCATAAACGCAACGGACTCCCGAATATTATTTTCTCCGTCTCAATTTAGGGAAAATTTCACCAAAAAATTCAGCTCTTCAGCTCCAAGTCTGAATAACTAAGGTTCACGTTGAGCAGAATTATGAATCTAAACTCAAAATGAAAAAAGACGAGAAATAATGACTGCTAAATTTTGCTACTAATCACTCCAGGGATGTCACTCCTTAGTTCTTGTATTCCTTGAGTTGATTTACATTTTAATTAATTCATTAATTTAATAGCACAATTCAGCGTTAGTCAAAAAATACAGCCCTTGAGTAGCATAGAGCGATTAAGATCACTCACGCAGCTACAGGAAGACGGCACAGCGAAGCGAAATAGAACACGAATGTAGCATGCTCTGAACGTCTGACTATCTCATTGGTGCCCTCAGACGCGCGGCCAGCCCGTGCAGTACGGCTACCGCGTTGCCTCGGCCGACACCGGCAACTACCAGCAGCGCAACGAGCAGCGCGATGGCAATGACGTCACCGGCTCCTACAAGGTAATCCAGCACTGGCTTGTTGTACATAGCTGCCTGCCTTACGAGTATTGGTATTCACTTTCTGGTAGCAATATAGTTCACAATGAAGAATAGATTGAAATTTAAGCACCGCCAGCTAGAAAAGGAAGGTAATTCAAACAAGAGCGTAGAGTCTTAAAATTAACATGTACTACAGGAGCCTACATACATTTGAGAAATGACAAAAACTAAGATGAATTTCTATACGTCTTCACATTTTGCACTCTAACTTAGCTGAAGCTCAACGTAAAGTCATATATTAGAGAAGGAAAATTATGTAAGCGGAAGATAATTCAATCGAGGAAAATTTACTTGTCAGGAGTACTATGGAGTGATAGATGAACGAAGAAGTTACGCTTCAACATCAAAGAACTGAGGCTATCCATTTCGCTAGCAACGAAAATATTCTGAACAACTCCCGACACACTAACGGATTGGCTGAATTTAAACTTATCCTGCGAAAGATAGATCAATATAAAAGTTTACAAACATTGCTGAAAGAGTGTATTCCACAGGTCGCGCTTCCGGATGGGCGCATTCAGACCGTGACGTACATCGCGGACGCCGAGGGATTTCGGGCCGAGGTAACATATGAGAACATCAATCCTGTCGAGACGTCTACGGCACGCCCTGCTATCATCACCACAACCTGGCCTCCCGGCGTCCCATTTTCATCACCGTCGTCTACACCAAGCAGCATTAGCAACTCTCGTCGACCAGTTCTGAGGCACCGACCTAAAGACCATGATGATCGCAACCTTAGCCTGCAGTCGCAGCTCAGTCCACCCAAGCCCCCACCAGTTCCACACGCAAACCTGGACAGAATACCTCCTCAACATAGCCAAGCTTCGCAGTTCCCATCGACGCGACAGCCCTCTCATGCGGTAGCATTCCAAAACGTTCTCTCTTCACCGAGACCTAGCATTGATTCACACAGACAGACACTCAAGCGCCGCCCACAAGGTGAACGGCTTGTTCCTGGTGTTAATCCCAATTTTCTATCGACACTCGGTCCAGTTCTTCCGACAGTGCAAGGAAATTTAGCAGGAATATCACGATTACCTGGCACATCGCAAGGAATACCACCGCTTCACGCTAATGTTAATTTTATTACAAACCATCGCCCACAACACCCAACTTTCAAGCCCCCAACTCGTGTCCCAAATCAGCCTCTAGCCATTCAACCAATTTTACCTGGACCACCGCAAGCAGACGGCCATATTGACAACGATGATCCAAATGTCATTCCTACGATAACGAGCCACGAAGGACTAGTAAATAGAATTCAGACATCGGAACGACCACGACCAACCCCATTCCCAATATCAACAGAAAGACCTCCGTCGATTTTCTTGCAAGGCAGGTTCAAAAGCAAGCCTCACAACAAAAAGCACAATCCTATCAAACCAGCACCGGTGAAAATTTCCATTCATCATCCAAACAACATTCCCTTCTATCCCGGTATAAATTTCCCCACCGGGAAAAAATCGAACGTTTTGCCACCTTTGGGGCTAAGCAATACGTTCGCGTTTAGGGAGATTGGAAATCATCGAGAGCTACCTTTGCCCTCCGAAGTCCCAAACCAAACGCAAACGCTCCATCTCAGTTCTCAAGAACTGAGAATTCCACAAAAGAAAAGGCACCGGACCCCCCCACCGGTAGAAAAAGAGTCAAATTCAACAAGATTCAAACAGAGCCAAATCGACTTCAAGGCACACGTGCCAGTCACTACACCTTCACCCAATCCTTTCAGAGTCACCTTATCAGGATCGAAGGAGGGAGTTCCCTCTCGTACGACTTCAAGAGGAAGAATAATTCCCATACGAGATTCAGCGCACAAACCTCTTTCGCAGTCAGGGCGAAATCAGCTAAAAATTAGCTCTAACGCCAGTCCTAACACTCTACTTTCTTTTGCTCCTGGAAAATTGGAAACTTTCGAACACCAAGTCACTCATGAACATCCACCTGAGGAGACGGTTCCTAGGCCACATTCTGCTACAAAACAACATGTTCCTGAGGCTCAAGAAGCTCTACTGCCCAATCAAAACATACCAATAACAACGCCTGCAAGCATTGAGCATGCAAATATCCGAAGCAGTACACCTTCGAATAATCTCCTCCAACGACCGCCGAAGAATATAAGATTTCACACTACTCCAGTTCCACCCATCAGTTATTCTCCAATTTTAAGCAGCCCAACGATTTTCCAAGACATTAACACACAATCTTCCCAGTCAACATTCCCAGAGAATGCTCAATCTCACCATCAAAGTAGGATAGCGCAGAGAACGCGTCAAACTACGCCAGATATTAAAACTAAAAGAAGGCCTTTGAGAATAAATTCGAACTTCGCTAAACATGTTGACTCAGACAGGAAGTCTCCTGAGCGATATTCTCCGAGTATACCTAAAATATCAGACAAAACCCCCGGTAAACTGGAACTTTATCACTACGACATCAAACCCGAGTCGTCCAAAGAATCAACGGAAAAGAAAACGCTGTACAATCCGAATGCCAAAATCATTCTGAAAGCGCTGGGTAAAAGCAGGCCAGTGCCGCTTCTTTTACCATACGGAGACGAACGAGAACTTTTTGACATACCAAGTAAGAAATCAAGGCCACACAGGAAGCCCGGCGCTGCAAGAACTGATTCCTCAGCTACAAATCGTAAGCCTTTCTCAAGTTTAAACCCCGTGCCAGTCGTTAGTATAACACAAAGGTGAAAATTCGTTTACTGTCTAAGAACATATTTATGAATTTATCTTTAAGTGTTGTTTGAATTACACTAAGCCCCAAAGAACTACGATGCAAATTGTTCACTCAAATCGTAGGTAGCAAATGTTCAACAAATGGCAATTCGTAATACCATATAACTTTGAATAAGCTTTCGTTGAAGCAAAGTGCACAGGAGTATGTTGCAATAACTAATTATTTTGAACCATGTACTTCGCTTAGTTATATTCAGGTGTTGCGTAATACTCAAATCCCAGTGTGCACAGTGACATTAATTCGACTAGGCAATTGCACAAGCACATGTGCTAGAGCAGCCTCAAAACAATTCTCAGAATACGCTCCCAGGGTATTCCCAGCCACACCATCATAACACTCTTTGACAGTCGCCAACTGTAGCAAGCAATGGTGTAATTTTTAAATAGCTCGAAGCTGTAGTTATAGAGCAAAAAATGACGGCAAATGTTCATCAATACAGTAGTTTGAAATTCCGTTCTCATTCGAGCTAGAAGCTAGGCTACAATTATTGGCCTCAGGCAAAGTAAGTACTTACAGGCAAGCGACTCCAAAAGACTAGGACGTTACACCAAATCAAGTTTTCGAACGAGTTTGTTCGACTTTATTGCATGGAAGACAATATTTTACAACCCAATTTTGGTCGCTAACGAAGTAATCCGCAAATGCAACAAAAAAACAAGTGCGTTTCAACATAAACAAGCACGTACGATGCAATTGTAGAAACACGATTTGCCATTTGAAGTATAGACTATTATTTCAGCTTTAAGGAAGTCTGTTTTATTTATCGTTGCATGTACATCAATTGTAGCTGAGATTTTTCATTCCATTTCAAAGGAAATTGTAGCAACGAAATAAAGTTATATTTACTGGAAATTTTCAATCTTGTGAACCTCAACTGTTGCTTTTTTTGAGAATGAGCACCGTTAATTGCTCCATTCCCCACTGGTGGTCACCAAGAGGACGTTCATAATGCAGTCGACCCATCGGTGGTCACAAATTAGTACACTTGATTAGATACACTCGATCAAACTCAAATGAAAGGCCGCTTAGTTAATTGCTGGCCATTTTCAGCATCAAAATCTAAAGTAAAGTTCAATTTGTGTCGAGCATTGAACTTCAGTTCCACCTATCGCAGTCGATGTGTTCATTAATGGCAGTGCTCAGCTTATTGTGATCTTGATAAAGGCGGAAAAAATTTGTCCTACATTAAAAAGAGTTAATCGATAGAAAGGTTCACAATTTTTCGGAGAAAAGCTTGGTCATTTTCACAGAAAGGCCGCACTAATTCAAAAACAATGATTTTTCCTAACACTAAATACAGTTTCCTGTCCAGCTAAGAAAACTATTCAGAGAAAGTAGAAACTACGCACAATGGCCAATTTTGAACAATGAAATTTTTGAGCCGCTAAAAAATGAGAGAAAATTTTTATTTGAACTAACTTAACTAATAATGATTTACAAACGGCGCTAATAAATAACCGATAAAGCTCAGCAACATGGCAAAGCAGAAACGCTTACCTCCTGATAAATTGCTACAAATAAAACAATGTTTAGTGCAGGAATGCAGTCTCCGTATACCACTGGAAAGCAGTGGTAGCAACTGATGAAGGTCGCAAAATCCCTCTACTGGTTTACTTCTTCTCTCATTTTTATTACGGTGTTCCCTAAAATAAGATGGATTTGAAGCAAATTATATTATTAGTTATTACCCCCCCTTTCCACCAAAGGCGATCCGAAGAGAGGAAGGAGGAAGGCACCATTTAGTATGAGAAAAGGAAATGCAGAATATATGCAGAAGGAGCATAGAAACAGCGAGTTGAGAAAGAAGTTCATGAAACAAGATAAAAGTTGAAGAAGAAAGAAGTAGGTGCTGAAAAACAGGACAGCAGTGAACCAAAAAAAGGTGGTCCTTAACATGACAAAAAAGCTGTATTTCAACAAAAAGAAGGCCTACCTAACCCTCAGCTCGGGCCTTCCCACATTTTCCCGCTGGGAGCGCTAATTCCCATAGATACAAGAGCAGTATCCCCCTGAGGGGGGCTAGCGAGAGAGCGTTAGTCAGAAGACACGGAATGATTGATGAAATTGTGTACAAGGTAGATCAATAGTAAAATGTTATATTATTTATTAAAGTAAGATGGATGCTAACTTCAACGCAATGTACACCATAGTGCTGGAATTCGACTTACACATGAGCATAACGCATAACCTACTCTAAAAAACAGTAGCGATGCACGCAATTGACTGATAATTTGCGATAACCCTTCAAAATTCTGGGGTCTTTTACAAAGAGCATTCAAGAGCTTGAAGTCTTATTTATTTTTTTAGTATCAAAAAAGCTTTACTATTAGTAAATGAACTATAAATAGAGCTAAAGACCACCCAATAGCTAGGTTAACTTAGACTTTTAAGGGTTAAGAAAATTTCTTCGATATTGCTCAACAGTAATTACTTCGTCAAAAAATTACAACCTTCAATATGCGATAATAGTAAATAGCAGAGAGCCAATTCGATCATACTAGTTGCTAAAAACAGACATATTCACACTGTACAAAAATGATCGTGGTGTTGGGAGTCCTTCATTACCTCTTGAACATACGTTCATGAAGCGTATACTACTCAGGCCGCTCTGTTCCCTCAAGTCCAGTCACACTTAGCCTACCAGCAGACAAATGAAGAAGTAGCAAAATTTGCCACCATCACGACTGCTATGAAGTCCACTGGTGTAGTCTGAGTTGCCAACACTGCATCGCTCCAAGACACGAGTGTCTACTGATAATTATTATTTCAATTGCAGTTTTCCATAACGTAACACAATAATGGTAATGATCCTGTAGATCCGAGCATTCAACAGTTTCCACGTAATTTCCTTTCGCGAACAAAATCGACGCAGCATCATCAGCAACTTGCATTGTGAAGGAGCCAACGCTGTTATGGTAACAGTTACGTTTTGAACCGCATGATCATTACACAAGTTATGTCCATCAAAAGCCGAGTGCCTCATGATGCTTAACGAAGTTTTTTCTTTGACAAGCGGCCTACTGAATTGGCTCACAACTTTCGCGGCAATATTTATTTTCCCCAGTGTATTCATTTCTTTGTTCACATAATCTTCTCTAAATCCACCACTGAAAATTCATAAACACATTTTATTGAGAAAAACATTTCCACCTATTAACCGCGATGAAACAACATTGCATGTCTCCAATTGAAACAATGGTATATATATATATATATACATAAAGTAATTTAGCTCTAGCCCTGAACAATTTCAAGATTGTTCTTTGCACAGGTTTACTTGTCAGAGGACAGCAGAGAAAAGACTTCTCGTTTATACTGCAGAAATGTTCCATTTTCGAGCAAGATTGAGATAGAGAGGCCGCCATACGAATCACTATACACACTATTCTCACTCAGAAAAGACGTTCGAGAGAAACATTGTATACAAATTGCACAATAAAATGAAGCAATTACCGTTCGTTTGCAGGCAATTGCTGAAGATCACGGCAAACAATCCCGCAGAGCTGCAGCATTACGACCACGTTTAGACAGTAACATCTACACTGTGCCAACACGAGCACATCTACACCCACAACAAAAAAGAACTCGGAGGCCCGGACTCCGAGCGTCTTACCCTGCAGAGGCAGCGCATCACTGGCGGTAGGGATGCATCTGGCCGGCAGCCTTGATGTTTGTCTTGATGGCGCTGGGCGCCTTGCCTGCACAACACAAGAGTTGCTCTAATATCGAACGAATACAACACAGCGTATCAATGTTCATAACAGAGAAATAAACGGAATGTTCACAGGTAAAACCGCACATCAGTGTTCTCTTCCGTAATAAGGAAGGTACTTCAATACAAGAATGTTCGAATAAAAGAAAGCTATTTGTTTTTAACACAGACGTTATCAGACCACCATGCAAACACAAAGACAAACGTAAACTTGAACGAGAGCTGTAGTAAAGGGCCTAATTTTGAGTAGGTATTTTAGAAGAACATAAAAAACACAGCAAAAAATGGCTCCTAAAGAACTTTCGCCACTAAAACAGGACTTTCTTTGTTTTATTAAGAAAATCCACTCCAGGCACATAATGCTACTGTTCCTTCAATAGAATTCAATATCTTGATTAGGAACACTAAAGTTCAAAACAAACTCCTCTATTTCCCCCAGGTCTTAAAATTATATCACTTGATTTTAATTTACTGTGAAAACTTTTGCTGCGATTATCCGTTTCAAAAAGGAAATACAGAATATTTAAAAATAAAAAAAGGGATTGATATTAGGTAGTAAGAACGCCACATCTTCAACAAATTTTCGTTTCTCCAGGGAACAAGTACAGCACCGTAACATAAAGTGCATCATCAGCACTGCTTGTCATTTGGCTTATACGGTGTTTCACAAAAACCCAAAACGATTATTTATTTTCCCGTATCAGTAATACTATAAGAATACCATAAGCATTTAATTTCATGCTAAATTAAGCGGTATTACTGATTACTACTGATACGGGAAATAATTCCGGGAATTACTGCTACGAGAAATAATTCCGGGTATTACTGTTACGGGAAATAATTCCGGGTATTACTGAAACGGGAAATAATTATGGGTATTACCGATACGTGAAATAATTACGGGTATTACTGATACGTGAAATAATTACAGGTATAACTGATACGTGAAATAATTACGGGTATTACCAATACGGGAAAATAAATACTCGTTTCGAGTTTTGTTGGACACACGGTATATCTGTAGCACATACACGGATTTTTAGAATTTCAGTACCAGGTGATACATTACTCCGAGAATCAAAAATTCTGTAGAACACAGCGGACAAGCAAATGTTTACCGTAGAATATTCATTCCAAGGCCATGCATGCATCATTGCATGCCTTCTGGGCAATGTTAGAATGTAACAAATATGAAATATTTGCTTAACATTTTTCTCCATACGAGACAATTGATAGTTCTGAATAGAAAAACATTAGCTACTTGATTTCGTCCAAAACAGACATCGTATTAAGCAAATCTACATTGGCTTTCCTAAAGTACAGGCACATCGATCACATGAGGACTACCAGTAATTGTGATGAGATGTATCATGTTTTAGTTAGGAATATTGATTTGAGCACCCAAACAGGAAACGGTGTTCAGGTCCGTAAAGCAAACTGAAAACAAGAAATATGAAGGCAATTCCAATCATGGGGGCACTCCCACAAAACATTGTGAGCATGAGATTTCACTTCGTGCTTTCAAATGAGAGCAAACAAAATAAAGCCAAAATTCACTACCATGACTAAAAAACAACAGCTCAATTCAAGGTTTGAACAAAAACTAAAACATTTCAGACACGATAGATAGCCAAATAGTCCAAGTCACATCTTTAGCTCAAAATCATACAACTTATCCACCATGATAAAGCCTAAAAAGGTAAGAGAAACACGAGTGTGCAGCAATTGGAAAGGCTCACCCTGATGTTGCTGGGAGCGCTTATTGCCAGAACTCTGCGCCTGCTGCTGAGCGGCCATGTTGCCGGCGCCCCCCATGGGGGAGGTGATGGGCGTGGGCCTGAGCCCCTTGCCGGTGCCTACGGCGGCCAGCAGGCTGTGCGTCTCGTTCAAGGAGCACGTCTGCGGCAGGCTGGAGCGCGATGTCTCCGTCTCCCACTCGTCCCGCGCTGACGACACCATCTCCACTATGTGCTTTACCACCTTGTTGTGCAGGTTGATTTGCTTCTGTGCATCCAGACACAATGCATGTTAAAATGCCATGAAGGCTTAGAATGCAGTATTCTTCACAGCAGTAAAACACCAATGCATGAACTTTTCCAACAGGAATTTGAATTTGTTGCGAATGCATCCACACAAAACAAAGAAGTGGATATATTAGATCATGATGCTGGAAAACACTATAAGAAATTATTCTCAAAAAACATAATGCTGCAGAGTTAAGGCTTAGTGTTCATAATGCTGCCACTCACGAGGTGGTCGAACTTTAATCTTTTGAGCCTCAAACTTCAAAAATGAATCCCAAATAATTCATTGAAATACTCCACGTCTATGAATTCACTCAAAGTCATCTACTGAGCTGACAACACTCAACTGACTGGCTGAATCATCGAAAGGTGAACTGACATTTCCTCGCAACCGATACAAACCACTGAATATACTTAGGGTTGATTTTGACGAGGTTTGTGGCAGATACCATTGTACACTTGAATAATGTATGTAGGGATTAGTTATGAATCACTTTAGATGAATTTAAAGAGCACCCCCACAAACTGTACATCGTAACATTGCTTGCATTTCTTTATATGTAGGTACTGTTAGCGGTACTCGTGGGTTATGTCACCACTTTCAATATATGGTTTCCTTTTGATGTTAAGGTTAGGTCAAGTTAAGTTAGCTTAATCAAATTATTAATTTTTATACCTCCAGTACTCAGAGGGACGGCACATGAAGAGTATGATATTGAATAAGTAATCAGAATAAAATTAGTTTCCAGCCTCCAGGTTCCTTTTCATGTTTGTTAGACTAAGTTAAGTCAACTTAATTTAATCATTAAATTTAACGCCTCCATAATAAAAATATCGTTGTTCTTGCTTTGTGATAAATAACATTTCAGAAGCAAAAGCTGTTTTTGTTACCATTTAGTAAGCTCCCAAAAGTGGTGACAGACAACCTGCAAGTACACTGTTAATATAGCCCCAAACAAGACCCATTCCTAACACTTTTAGCGACGTCTAACGCTTAACCTTGCTCAACACGAATGAATTATGTTCATCACAAATTTCGTTGATCAACGAAATACTGTGCCCTGCTACAACTATTTTATCTTCTTGTCAAGATTACCATTATGGTCAAGCTTACTTATTTCCAACATAAATTTTTTAACTTATGAGCAACAAGGTGATACGTTTGCAAAACAATTTGAAATGCGCCTAACTGACTACGTAGCTTGCATTTGCAGAGATTTGTACAGCGTTTCCCACTCAAAACTTGAAAAAAATGAAGTAGAAAATGAACATTAAAGAAAATAATTTAGGAAGATTACAATTTTTTGCCATGCATTATTTAAATAATGGCTCTGATTTGCAGTCGACAATAAATTCACTCAAAGATTTTATCAACAATGATAATTTTAAAAGAAACTAAATCTAATACAAATTACCAAAAAAACTTTTCAACTACCACATAATGTGTCCCTCCCCTCCGTGTAACAATCACCAGAACGTACAGAGGAAGTGTCGGAGTTCATGATGTTCATTTTAGCGTTGAGTTGGTGGTACTTGAGCTCCAGCTCAGGATCAGGCTTGGTGCGCAGCAAGTTGGGCACAAAATCGTGGCTGAAGGCAGGCACCCTGCTCTCTGTCATGCGCAGCAGCACCTCGTCAGGGTCTGCGTTCAGCTGCAGGGGGAGTGTGAGGTAGCTGCGCAGAGGAGGCGTCTTCTCATTCCGCAGCACCTTCAGTAGGGTGAACATCTGCACAGAACAGGTGGTGTGGAGGCTTGCAGAAACATTGTGACTACATGCAATTAGGGCATCAGCCTAATTCCAACATAAAACCCAAAAAGATGATAGAAATAAGAATGTAAACAAATTCAGTGCTAGGACACTGCTTATAAAGTATCAAACATCAACACATTAACCACCATGGGTTGAACTAAAGATCAATATTCAACTCAAATTTAAAGTTAATTGTAGTAAGCAAATTTGAAAAGAGAAAATATTAACTGGATTGTGCTCTCCTGTAGCTTGAGTAGTCATAAAAATTGAGTCTAAGACAACAGGTCAGTCAGCAGTATTATGAAGATTCCTTCCGTGTACCACCGGCGGCTCACATGATTAATAATGTGTTAATAGCATAAAATATTAATTCTTGAAATACAGTGGTTCCTCGGTACTCGACCGCCTCTATACTTGACCAAATCGATGCTCGACCAAAAAATTAGAGTAGAAAATGCGTCGGACCTCGAACAGATTTTCGGTACTCGACTAGCCGAGTCGACCCGAACGCGCTGGGTAAGCGTCAGTTCGACTAGGACCGCCAGCGGGGAAGACGTACAAAGTTTGTTCGAGTATTTCTTCCCAGATTTAAACTTTTTTGTGTTGCTCTAGCCTCTAATAATAGGTCCAAAGAAAGACAGTGATAAGGGGAAGGCAAAGAGGAAAACAGTGAGGACCACTATTGAACTGAAGAAGGAAATTTTAGCAAAACATGAAAGTGGTGTACGAGTGTCCGACCTCGCGTCGCAGTACAAAATGGCTAAGTCAATCATTTCCACTATCTTGAAGCATGAGGAAGTGTTAAAAAAAGCTGATGTTGCAATGGGAGTGACAGCAATTAGTCAGCAAAGGCCTCAGCTAATGGAAGAAATGGGGAAGTTGCATCTTATCTTCACCAAGGAAAAGATGTTGGCAGGGGACAGCATTAGTGAAGCTCTCATCTGCGAAAAAGAAAAATGGTTTATAATGCTTTATTTATCTTTGTCATGTACTGCTAGTGCACATTTATGTCTTCATTGTTGTTTAGATACACATTCTTATAATATTTTAGGTATTTTTCTTATTGGTAAGAACGGATTAAAAAACTTTCCATTATTTCTTATGGGAAAATTGGTTTCGGTGTTCGAACAAATCGATGCTCGACCACCACCTCAGAACGGATTATGGTCGAGTACCGAGGTACCACTGTACTTGTTTATTATAGCAGGCCCTTTCATCATGAATGTTCGTTCTCATTCAAATAACATTCTAAAGCTTTATGAACAATCAATGCTTAAATAATCTGCTGAAAATAAATCTCACACTTATATTTTACTTCTCCTTTGGCGTGTGAATATGTTTATACTTTACATTAACCCTCTAACGCCTCACGTTCCCCACAGGGTACACTCAATAAAACTGCTCGTATATTTTATTTCTCGTCAAGTAGATGCTCTTATGTATTTTTTGAAGTTCACTGCCGAGTTGCAGTTCGTCTCTAATGTGATGTTGGAGACAACCTGATGCTAGAGCCACGTCTAATAACGGTGGTTATAATACCGGCAATATGAGTAGAAAAATTAGGCGGTAGAGGGTTAATGATATCAAGCATAACCAATTTAAAATGATGTCATGCTGACATACCAAAACTAATACTGAGCCATCTACACAGACACTGGAACATAGGACTGGCAATATAAAAATGACCTTGCACTGTAGAAACATCACTGACTGATCAATTCTTTACCATTAGGAAAGGATTTTAGTAACATGAAAATTCACATTAAACGGGTACATTTTCAGCAATGAATGAGTACAATTTGAGATGCAGCACAAGAAAAAAAAATTTTTAGAGGCACCACTAGACTTATTTTTTTTGTATTATGATTTGCTTATAATTGTAGTTATCTTAAATTGATATCCCTGAAGAAATACATGCTAAACATCATGAAAAAACTAAATAACATCAATTTAAGGAGTACATTTCATCGGTTGTTAGGTTTGCAACATGAATCACTCTGCATGGAAATGCTATTGAATTCCTCATTCCATCACTAATGATATTAAAAGCTAGAGAAACATCATTCAATCCGAAATTGATGCATCAATAGAAATAGAAAAATGTAAGATTACAGATTTGTACTTTCTATCCTCAGAAGTTTAGGTTTACATAAAATTAAATACCTAGAAGATTTCACGTCAGAAACTGTTTCATGGCCCCACATGAATTACACTGTAAGTTAGTTGAAAAAGAAAATACATCAATGCAGAATGTGACACTGAATATTTGATCAAAATAACAATTGCACACTGAGTTTTTAGCCAAAATAGACAATACTTTTCTGAGCATAATGATATGGAATCATCATGCTGAACATGAATACACAGAATACCTGGCCAGATATGACAGAATACTGCTGCAGATAATCAGGCCAGTCTGCAGACTCTCCCTCCTGCTCCAACTTCTGTAACAGCTGTGCTAAAGACTGCTTCAAGTCAGTGACCCGCTGCAGCACAGTGTCCACAGCCACCTCCAAATGTCGCTCCTCACGCTGGAACAGATTGCATTAGATGTTCGTTTAAGCCTCCCTATCAAGAGAATCAAGAGCGTATCAAAGAGAGGAAAGCATCATTTAGCATGGAGATAAGAAATGCAGAATCTAAACAGAAAAGGTATAAAAACATTATGTTGATTGAGAAAAAAGCTTATGAAACAAGATGAAAGTTGAAAAAAAAAATAGGAGGTACTGAAAAACAGGACAACAGTGAACCAAATGAAGGTGGTTGGTAACATAACAAACCAAAAAATATTTGAGATCAACAAGAAAAAGGCCTAGCTCAGCTCAGGCCCTCACACATTATCCCCCTGGGACTGCCAATTCCCATAGATACAATAGTTGTATTCCCTTGAGGAGGTCACACTGGAACAACAAACTCGCAGGTAACAGAGGCAACATTAACACTTTAATTCTTACTTATCCAGACATTTACAAGTAAATGACTCACACCTTAAATAGTTTTGTTTAAGATAGCATCCAAATCATTTTATAGTGCTTCTAACAAGACAGAGTTGAAGCAGATTTTTGACTTCCATTTGATACAACTCAAGGATGTTAATCCAAAATCCAAAAGAACTTATCCTAATAGTATTTGCAGAAAAATAGAACAATTCTGAACACCCAGCCTCTAAATTCTTTCTGGTTGAAATTTTCAAAACTTAGAACCAGCTATAAAAAAAAATTGTCTCTACAGGCACAGTGAAAGTGTTTCAAAATCTCATTGACCAAAATTAATAATGATAGAAATTCCATGGCAAGATAAAGAGGAAAAACCACATAAATGCAGCAGCTATGCAATTTACGCATTTTTAAATTGTGTTTTTCATACATTTGCCTCATGTAATGAAGTGCCACATCTAATTGTAGCTTGGTAAGTGAAAAAAAACTTATGGCTCTAATATTAAAAACAATGTAAGCCAAATCAGAATCACATATCTGTATAAAAGCTCATTTATTATGCAACAAAAAATTAACTAGTGCTTTCATATGAAGATTGAGGGCTATGAATTTGTTGTATCACATTGATTTTTTTGCACCTGTCCAATGTTAGAGTCAGATAGCATGAAATTGGGTGTTAATGTATTGAAACGTCACTTTATTAATTTAGCAATCTTGCTATGTTCTGTTCTCAAAATGGTCGATTTTGAGTTTAGTGAGCTCATGGAAATTAAAAATTTGGTTCCATAGAATCACCAAGGAAGCACATTTAAAAACGTCTTACAGGAATGACATTTTGCTTGCTGATGCATAATTTTTGAGTTATTCAACTTTGACGTTATAGGAACGTTGTATATAGAAGTGATGAAACGGACACGTATATATGTTGTAATACAATATTGACGTAACGATAGGTAAGATTAGGTAACGTTAGGTTATTAAGTAACCTAACCTAAACTAAAATAAATAAATATAAAATAGCTTAACTTTGCCAAACCGATGCAATTTTTTCGTCCAACCCAAAAAGTGGGTGTGTTCCAACAATGTGGCGACTGCACAACCCACTACAATGTTATACCTACCTGAATATAATTAATGTTATATCTCAAAAATTACGCATTAGAGAGCAAAATAGCATTTTTGTTAAACATCTTTAAATGTGTTCTTCTACCGATTTTTGTAAATCAAATTTCTAAATCCCGTGAGTGCATTAAGGACAGCGTCCCCCACCCAGACCTTTTTGTTTGTTATTGGACCTAGAGCAATGAAATTTTGTATACGGATAGTAAATGCAATTGAGGATCGTTTGTCTTCTATGAAAAATTGCAATTTTCTTGAGAAGAAAATGGGAAATCATAGAAAACGATATTTTTGGGGGGGGGGGGTTTTCAAAATGCTTCTTCTCCTACAGTTTTTAAGCTACATTGAAGATTTTGGTATCATTGGATGCGGAAAGACGTGGACATTCCAAAAACTTGAAATGCTTTCCCTAAATTTCCAGTGTTAATAAAAAAAATGAAAAAATTGAGAGTAAACTATTTTGGGAAAAATGCGGATGTATGACGTCTTAGCTTTTGAACGAAATTAATTTTGCAAAGCCATTTCAAGTTTTTAAAAAGCCCTTGTCTTTTTGCATCCAATGATACCAAAATCATCACTGTAGCTCAAAAACCACAGGAGGAGAAGCATTTTGAAACCCCTAAGTCCATTGTTTACATTATAAGCAAAGCAAAGAAACAAACAATTTTGATCAAAATTTTTTTTTTAAATTTGGTTCAGGTTAGACCTCTGAAATCATTATAGAGTAATACAAAGACATAGGAAAGGGCATAGCAATGTCGCGCCGTGAAGAAAGTGCCAAGGGGGAGGTGTAACATGATAAAATACCACTGCCCCCTCCCCTCCCCCCATTCTTCAAACCCCCCGTAGCGGGAGAACGAGTGAACGTCCCGAGTCTCATTTTTTCACCAGATGTACCTGACCTCCTACACTTCCTATTGCAGCAATAATCCGTATTTCTCCAGTGGTCTCAAAATCCTGCAATCCTATGGGGGACGCTGTCCTTAAACTCAATATTGACCTTCAAAACTTACTAAGTGTTCATAATAATAAACTGTTGAAATTTGGTCAATATCGATTTGATTTTTGTCAATGATTTTCAAAATTTTGTTGCCACATTTAGGTAATTGGAGACATTTAATGACATTATACAAGATTGATATTGTGCTTGCAAATGCTTTATGTTTGAGATGTAGCATAGATAATGTTCAGGTGAGAATAGCATTAACGGCAGTTTTGATATGGCTCTTCCGAAGTAAGGCGGATACGGAACACCCGCAGTTATTTTAGCGGGAAACCATCGGTGTTGGTATGGCTAAGTTAAGTTATTTTAGGATTACATAGATTAGTTTATTCAACTAGGCTAACCTTAACAAAACTAATCACACTCATCAGTACATCAATACCGTATTTTAGCTTATTTACGTATCCGTTTGTTCTTTTTTATATACGACGATCCTATAACTTCAAAGTTAAATACCTCAAAAAGTAAGCATTTGCGAGCAATAAATTTTCATTCGTGTAAAACGTCTCAAAATGTATCCTATTACCTAAATGTGGCAACAAAATTTTAAAAACCTTTGACAAGAAAAACTCAATATTGCTCCTCAAATTCATGCATCTGCGTGTCATTTTTATGTTATCGTAATTTACTTTATAATGTTATATATCATTACCGTATATGTTAAGGAGAGGACACTAATTAATTTTTTTTATTTTTTTGCTTGAATCATAGTAATTGAATAAAAATAACCGACTCTTCTTCTATACACTTTCGATCGCAAATGAGTATTTAACGAGTTACAGCGGTGACGTAAAGCAACTGAACTAATCTAACCTAACCCAACCTAAGGTCATCTAATGCATCGTAAGGTAACCTAACGTAACTTAATGTAACCTAAAAATCATTCGAGCGCATTTCAGCCAACAGAACAGAGATTCTATTGGAGTCACCCCTAAAAACAAATGTTTCCAAGCTTGAAAGTCTAGAATTGTGGTAAATAACCTACTATTATATCGCGTTAAATCCTCATTTGAGACAATAAGTGCATAGAAGAAAAGTTATTTATTTTGATCTAATTACTGCTATGCAAGTAACAATAGAGCAAAAATTGATTAGTGCCCTCTCCTTAACAAATACTGTCATTACTGTTAACACGTTGACCGTGATGGGTTAAACTTAAATTCAATATTCAACACAAATTTAACTACAACTGATGTTGGCAATTTTGAAAATAAACATTCACTGGATTGTGCCTTCATTTAGCTTTGATTTGTACAAAATTCTGGTGGTTAAAGTAAAACGGTCCCGATCATCCACTTTTCTGGCTGGCGAGTGAGCCACACGAAAGACAAAGTAGAGCCTTGGCTGGGCCTTGGAAAGGAGTTCGCCATCATACGCTACTGCCACCACTAATCTTTGCCCGAGCTTTCCTGCACCCTGAGAAGGCCTGCCCTGCGCGCACAACTTCACCGCCACTGCTATTGGAGTCCCAGCCCTGAGAGGTGGGAAGGAGTGGTTCCCATACCGGGGGGCTCGTCACTCCTCGCAGCTCTTCGCTTCTGCTGCTGCGGGGCCGTGTTGCGACACGAGGTGAGGCTCACTAGCTGTCAGCCAGACGTCTCCCTCGCCCCTTGCTCACTTTTAATAATAAGTGGATGATCCCATAGGACTGAACTGTTTATCTAAAACTTTCCCACCAGGATTTGTGCCGTAGTGTACTCCTTAATTTCCATTATTCTCTAATTCCGTGATGCTTATTCTCTAATTCCGTGGTACTTATCCTCTAATTCAGCGATACTTATTCTCTAATTCAGCAATACTTATTCTCTAATTCAGCGATACTTATTC
>JACJUY010002657.1:61365-91450 GCA_014220935.1 Platorchestia sp. MABIK | reverse complement strand
AAAGTGAAGATATATTTTGCTAACAGGAGTGCGCGCGGGAAGAAATTTTTACGGATTGTTGGCTATCTTCCATACTGTTGAGCGGAAATGTTCATTTTTTTCTGAGTTCTAACATGAACAATGCGTCCTTACATTTCTCAGCGCGCTTCCAAATAAAAATGATATGGATTTAAAAAAAAAGTAGAGTTATGCAATACATGTGAAAGATATACGTATGTGAAGAAATTAAAACTACAATTATTTACAAGCAAAAATTAAGTGTGACTGAGAGTCAAGAAGCTTCTGAATCGCAATTAAAAATTCTCAAGCCTCATTTTCCTGCATTGATAAACAAAAATTCATCATCGCTCAATGCGTCACAAGCCAAAAAATTTCTTTGAAACTAAACAGCCATCTTTATTTCACCGAAGAAAAATAGGTTTAAATGTTTTCAAATATTAAGCAAGTAAATATGAAGTCCCTCACAGTAGCGCGATCCAGATTTAAACTTTGGCTCACAAGTGGAAGTTACGAACAAAATGTGACTTCATGAAGTTACTCTACGGAAAATACTCCCAGGATTTAATTTACTTGCAATTTGATGAAATGCAGAAGTTTAGCAGAGGGATTTCGAACCCTGAATTCAAGCCGAAAAATAGTTCAATTAGTATGTCGAACATTTTTTTAAATGAAAATAATAACAATAATCCGTGATTTATTCTGCACTCCCGCATACCGAAAGAAATCCATTGAAGATCTGGGTTAATGAACCACTGATCCGATAAAATGCGAATTAATCTAAAAAGATTTGAAAAGAATGTGGCAAGGGAAAGTTTTTAAACTTACTACATACGTAAACGGGATTTTTTTCAATGAATACCTGTTAAAAAAACATATTCATGTGTAAATGATTATTTATTGAAATGTTTTCGATAGAGTTCTTCGTTTTTTATTGAACAAATAATTTTCCGTAGCTAACTACCGCTGACTTTTTAAGGGTCTTTACGATGCTTTAGTTCAGAAGGTAGTTCAGAAACTTATAACCCGTCTCTTATTGATCTTGAAGTGACTACACTTTAGTTTCCCCTCAAATCTCTCAAGCATTTCTAGCTCAGTTACCGTTAAATTCGATCTAGTCTTTTCAAGTGTTCAGTAATCCTAAGATGTACCAATGCAAATATTATCAATGAAAAACTGTCGACTTTTCCGTCCTGTATCACCGATACGCACCACAGGAGAAGTCAGACCGCTACTTCACTTGCCGCAATGGAACTCTACGGCCGAAGTAGCAACAACAGGTCTTACGATCCAAAAACAAGTCACACTAAATCTGAGCCCTGTTACAAAGTTCTAGGAGCTGAAAGCGTAAAAAAGCGCAACCTCACGCTCTGCTCTGTGATATTAGGTCGATATTTAGTCATCAAAAGATTAGATTATTAGTTAGTTACGCACGGAGGCGTTCTGAAATAAGTGAACCGTTCAAGGTATGGGTAGCGCTTATTTGTTCACGGCTGTTTCTCCAGGGTTTTGGAATTAAAACCTATTATATCCTGTTGCATGAAATTGATTTTTTTTTTAAATCATGATATTTTTCCCCTGTGGCCTTATTATTCGATGTGATTCCATTGATACTTTCAAAATTGTTCGATTTTTCGATGTGATTCCTAGCGTGCTCCATTGTCGTGTGCTGCCTAATTTTCAACCGAGGATATTTCTATTCGTTAGCATACCTATCCGCAACAAATTAAATTCAAAAAAAGGGAGAAGGAAGGCACCATTTGGTATGGAGTCAAGGGAACGCGGAACCCATGCAAAAAGGGCATAGAAACAGTAAGTTGAAAAAGAGGATTATGAAACAAGGTTAAATTTGAAGAAGAAAGTAGTAGGTGCTGAAAAATAGGAGAGCCGTGAACCGAAAAGAGATGATCATTAGCACAACAAAAACATTTCATTCAACCAAAAAAAGGCCTACCTAACTCTCAGCTCGGGCCCTCACGCATTTTCCCCCTGGGAGTGTCAATTCCCACAGATTCAATAGTTGTATCCCCCTGAGGGGTTTTAGACGTCAAAAATAGAATGGATAAACGGAAGGGGAAGCACAGATAGGGAGGGTCTATTGGGGTCTGCCCTCATCAGGGGAACTCGTAATTCTTATGAAAGAGTGATGTTTAAATTAGAGTTCATGAAATGGATAGAAATATCCTCGGTTAAAAATTAGGCAGCACACGACAATGGAGCACGCTAGGAATCACATCGAAAAATCGAATAATTTTGAAAGTATCATTGGAATCACATCGAATAATAAGGCCACGGGGGAAAAATATTATGAATGTAGAAAAAAATCAATTTCATGCAACAGGATATAATGGGTTTTAATTCCAAAACCCTGGAGAAACAGCCGTGAACGAATAAGCGCTGCCAAAACCTTGAATGTTTCACTTATTTCAGAACGCCTCCGTACGTAACAGACTGAAAAAACAATGTTATGCTTCGAAAATTTTAATAAAAAAAAATTAATAAAAAAAACTATCAAAAGAAGCTCACGATCAACTTCGTATGATTCTAGTGTTTGTCTAGTTAAGGAAAGTGTTTTTTTCTCAAAGTTACAACGACCGTTAATATGTAAAACACTATTGAACGACTAGAAACCTAGACCATTTTCTGTCACGTACCCAAGTTAAATATCATTATCATATCAATGGTGGAAAACAAACCGGTGGCGATTTTTACATGGGGCGTTTTTTTACAAGAAGGCGCAAAATGTTCTTGTTGTCGCAATAAAAAACTGCACTTATAAACACAATAGAAACAACGGATAAACAACCAAAATAGCGAGAAGTGAAGCATGAAGTAGGTACGCATACCGAAGTGTAGCACAGATACAGAAGTGTGGCACAGATACAGAAGTGTAGCACAGATACAGAAGTGTGGCACAGATACAGAAGTGTGGCACAGATACAGAAGTGTGGCACAGAGACAGAAGTGTGGCACAGATACAGAAGTGTAGCACAGATACAGAAGTGTAGCACAGATACAGAAGTGTAGCACAGGTACAGTAGTGTAGCACAGGTACAGAAGTGTAGCACAGGTACAGACTTGTAGCACAGATACAGAAGTGTAGCACAGGTACAGAAGTGTAGCACAGATACAGAAGTGCAGCACAGATACAGAAGTGTAGCACAGAGACAGAAGTGTAGCACAGATACAGAAGTGTTGCACAGATACAGAAGTGTTGCACTGATACAGAGGAGTAATTAAATAGAGGCACAAAATAGAGGAAAAATGCCACAGCAATTGAAGAACAAGATTCGTAACGTACCCCAGTTACAGGCCGCACAACAAAGCGACTCCAGCAGCGGCCTAAAATTATTGGCTTCCTTTGCGTCAGCATTTAGTGTGATCGAGTCCCATAGGCGAGATGGACATCGTTAGAGAGAGAACAATGCATTCCCCTTTTGCATTGGAAACACAGCGGGCGAAACCTCCCTATATTGCTCTCATCTAGACAGCTGCAACGAGGCCTGCACGGTATAAGCCTGGCACTGAATGATGACGCAGTTCTCCGTGAGCGTTACACCAACGATGTGGAGCATTCCACAGCGGGATATGTAAATCGACTCAAGTTGTTGCGAAAAGTTGTGCGGCAAAGTTTACGGACTGTGAAGGTTAATTTATTCGCATGCACAATTTAAAGTTTACGCATAGAAATACTATGTTAAAACTCATGTTTTCGTTTTCTTGTCATTTAATAATAAAATTGCGTGCATAACTGATGAAATATCTCATCATGTGTTCTGCTCTCGAACGTTTGGAAAGAGAATTAAAGGAATCTAAAGTTCTACGTTTCTTCCCCTGTTTGACCGAACTATCATAAAAGATCATCATAGATTTAGAAGTTCACAATGACTTCAAAACCCTACGTCACCCGATACCTTCGGTTCATCAGAAGTCTACGGGTGAATGAATGAGCTTTACTCTAAACTTCACCTAATCCCATTATCACTGACCACGCTTTTTGCAGTTCAACTAACAAAACCGAAGAAAAATGAGCGTTTGGTTACGTATTAATTATTTTAGACGAGTAGAAACCTGACTCCGCTTTGAATGCAAGGCGACGACGCAGAACCTGAAAGCGCTCGGCTCAACCCTTCTTGTTATCGCTCGCATTTTGTGGAATGGAGAACAAAACTAGCGTTCGGACACGAAAAGTTGGGCGGGTGTCGCAAGTTTTATGAAACTGAATATTGAGAAGCGTTCAAAACACAGCGGGAGAAGGAGCTGGCTATTTAGGAGACTGGAATAAAACTTCTCATGCAAAGAAATGATGTGCAGAGCGTCTCAAATTCTCCACTGATTTCCTTAATTAGCGAAAAATGGGAGCTAGTTTCTCTTTTCAGAATGCGCAATGCTAAAAGCGGTAAAATTTATCCCTTTCTTGCTTAGTTGCGGTAGAAACTTGTCCACTGAATGATGCACCGGAGCTTACAGAGACAATGGAAGATAAAATCTTTATTGCTGACCAAAAACGGGTTACAAGCCATGTCACACAGTGCGGCTCTGCTACAGTGATTCCAACAACGGGATAAATGCTGTAGAGCTCTTCACATGCTGATTCAATCCAAACAACTGAGAGAAAACTAAATTACCTTAAATAATCGAGGATAAAAACAAACGTTTAATTTGCCAAACGAATTTATGATGGAATTTACAAAAATATCAGAACTTGTTATTGATGACTTTTGGTTGAGAAGTTTTATACAAATACAAATACAAAATACCCGAAAGTTATCAGAAAATACAAGACGTGATTGGTTGTAGAGCTTCTTACAGGAAAATATCGGAGCTGTTTGGAGACTGCCTGCCTTGTTAGCGAAAAATGTTGGTTTTTACGTCCTTAGGCTGAGGCGGTTCTGCTAGACCTTCATGATTGCGATCTTGTTCTATCCGCGTACAGTGCAGTACACACAGTGCTGTCGTAGTGATACTGAAGTGTATCACGGATACAGAAGTGTTGCACCGGTACTAAAGTTCAGCACGGATACAGAAGTAAAGCACGGATACAGAAGTAAAGCACTGATACAGAAGTGTCGCACGGAAACAGAAGTATAGCACGGATATATAAGGGTAGCACAGGTACTAAAGTTTAGCACGGATACAGAAGTAAAGCACGGATACAGAAGTGTAGCACGGATACAGAAGTATAGCACGGATATAGAAGGGAAGCACAGGTACTAAAGTATAGCACGGATACAGAAGTAAAGCACGGATACAGAAGTGTAGCACGGATACAGAAGTATAGCACGGATATAGAAGGGTAGCACAGGTACTAAAGTTTAGCACGGATGCAGAAGTTTAGCACGGATACAGAAGTGTAGCACGGATACAGAAGTAAAGCACGGATACAGAAGTATAGCACGGAGATAGAAGGGTAGCACGGATACAGAAGTGTAGCACGGATACAGAAGTGTAGCACGGATACAGAAGTTTAGTACGGACACAGACTTGCGGCAATGGCTAGACACAAAGCAGTAGTTATGTGGAACACAGCCAGCACAGTGCAAACACAGGCACACAGTGCAGCTGGCACACATGGCACACATGGCACACAGTGCAGCTGGCACACATGGCACACAGTGCAGCTGGCACACATGGCACACAGTGCAGCTTGCACACATGGCACACAGTGCAGCTGGCACACATGGCACACAGTGCAGCTGGCACACATGGCCCACAGTGCAGCTGGCACACATGGCACACAGTGCAGCTGGCACACATGGCACACAGTGCAGCTGGCACACATGGCACACAGTGCAGCTGGCACGCAAGGCAAACAGAACAGTGTTACACACGCACCCAGTGACAGTAAGAGTGGCCACAAATGGATCCAAAGCGCTGACATTAGAGCTGCTTTTCTTACCATCTATAGACCGATAACGAGGGTCATGTTGGGCAAAATATACATATATATATATATATATTTATAAATGTATATAAATATTTGGAAAATATTAGACCTTCTGGGAAACTTACGTGAGATGAGGAATAGCCACGGTCCAAATGGGCCGTTGATGACATAGAAAAGTAATGGGGAACTCGAATTCTTTTAATAAATCAGATAGTACGCGACTGGAGGTTATGATTATATTATCTTTGAAAAATTAAATTAAAAAAAATGAATTGTAATGATGTACTAAAAAAAGCACTCACAAAGCTCAAAAATATATCTTTTGTACTGCCATTTATCATATGTCCAATTCCAATTAGTACTTATTTAAAAAAATTTATCTATGATTGGAAATCCCGTCTGGCTGAAAACATGTTTTAATTTCAGAAAAGTGTTAAAATAGAACAAATTTAAACGAAAGATTTGCTGCTAAGTAACATCCAAATATCGAAGAACTGCTGCAAGGCCAAACTTCAGGATGGGTTGTGTGTTTTCATTCAGTTAGACGTTCTTCCACCTAAGTTTACTTTCCTCACATGTATGTCATCTTTCAACGAGTAATGATTTTCTAAGCATTGAAAATATAATCATTACCTCCGGTTGTGTACTATCTGACTTATTAGAAAAATTCGAGATCACCATTTCTTTTCTATTGTGTCAAAGCTGGCTTTATCAATACGCTACAGTAAAATCATTCCTTTCATCACCTCACATTCTCAGTAGAAACTGAAACGTACGATGCCGCAATTACGACTCAAACGAAAGCTTCAATACAAGTTCCAAGCCTGCGAGCGGCGCTGGATTTATTTATACCAGTCCACCTTTGAAATAAGAAAGAATGCAAAATTAAAGTAAGGCCGTGAGAAGTAAAAAAAATGCAATCTCTCAAGAGTTGAGGCCGAGTGCACACGGCTCGTCAAAAATGTATAACAATGTTCGACAAATCCCTTGACACACGTTCCTATTTCCTAAGAATTAACGTGAAATTCATTCCTACTCGAATGTGATGGATCAATGCACTGGATATTGTGGAGTTGATGAAGCTTGTATCACAGATACGCTCATCACACATTGCAGGCTGGCTTCGGACAGACAGACAGACAGACGGATGGACAGACAGACAGACACCCTTCTTGTTATAGTACAGATTGAAGAACACGTCTAAAGGCAAACGTGACGTTGGCAATAAAGAACTCTCGTCCGAACGACTAAAACTCATTACAGCGATATTAAAAATCCTCAACGGAAAATACCGCGCAAAATATGCCCGATTTTTGCAACCTGTCCGAAGTTTTGGGTCGGCTCAAAAAAAAAACAAGGGCGCAGGAATGACGGAAATAGGTCTCTCTCTTTGTGTCTTTTGCTGCCGGCCCAGCGAGTTTTATTGGGGCAATCTATCGAGAATTTCAGCCCATTTTTGTCCGGGAGGTTTCACAAAGTCTTCATGGGTTGCCGAAGAGGCACATATCATCGCTTCATTTCCAAGCCATTAGACGCTCGGAGCAAATGAAGGCGGTGAGGAGGCCTAGGCTCGCCGTATCGTTTCTTTCAAATGTCCAAGACGTTTGTTCTAAGTCCCGGATAGCCTTAACTTTCAACGTCTACTCATCAGTCCCACTGAGCCATAAATATAATCTCCACTGTATAATGGGACACAATTGCTTCCTTGATTGGTTTGTTGGTCCGTCTCTCCGCCACGCTCTTAAGGATTTACAAAAGGGGATATTAAGGTAAATATATAAGAGAACGTCAATTTGCCACACATTGGAATCAAGGTGGATGTGCTGTATCTGTGATACAAGTTTACAAGTACCAGTGCACAAGTACAAGAATATCTTTACCGTGGGTACTATCAGGATGGATATATTTGTTTGTCATCCACGTCTGTAAGATTTATTTAAGGAAGTTATTGAATCCTATAATTTTTGACAAGTCGCGTACACTGCATATGTACTAAATAAAGAGGAACGAGAGCATATTTTTGATCAAACACTTTGTGGTTTGTGAGTTCTGTTCTCATTCGCGGCTTTATTTTTGAGAATAAGCGAGTATCTGTCTTAGTGTACTCAATGGAGATTATGATAGTGGTGTGGGCGATGCTGGAGGTTCCGACAGGGGAAATTTTCTGATTAGAGACATCAAATTAAGCCATCTAAATGACAAAGGTGTTTTAACTAATGGGTAGAGTGGTTTTTAAAATATATAAATATGGTTGCTTTTATGCTACATAGATCAGTCAGAATAAATGGTCCTTCAAACGTGACTCCCCATGATGCTGCGTAACTGTCGTACTTACAGCATGAAATTTTTGAAGTTTCCAACGATTCCGTATGTTCTATTTAAAAAGCAATTGGTTATTCAACATTACTTATCAACCAAAATCTATCGGTGCCTAAAACTACAACACTGCACGAACAAGATAAAAAACTCGTAGAGCTCAAACAAAAGTGTTGCATGGATACAGACGAACAACGTAGAAAAGTGTAGCATAGATACAGACGAACAACGTAGAAAAGTGTAGCATAGATACAGACGTGTAGCGTAGAAAAGTGTAGCATAGATACAGACGTGTAGCGTAGAAAAGTGTAGCATAGATACCGACGTGTGGCTTAGAGAAGTGATTATGGCTTCAAACGTGTAGCCAAAGTTTTCTAATGTGACAATTTTTCAAATAAAATCAGTTCAAATTTGAAAATTTGGCCCAGAAACAAGGTCAATTCGAGGACTGTTGGCGTGATCCTGTGCCGCGATATCAAGTTTCATGAGGCGGGCCCGACCCCGTCTTGTCTCGGCCCTCCAGTTCTGCCACCGAGTCTAGCGCTGAGTCGAGCTCTCGGCAACGAGTATTGAAGGAAGCACCAATTATATCCTTCGCGAAATGATATAAAATTTATATTTTATACTTCAGAAGCCGATTTGATTGTCAATCTAACTTTTTAATGATATTGCAAAAGGACTAAATAAACGTCATTTTATTCCCTATGACCAAAACAAAACGAATTTTACCAAAGATGTACGAAATATGACTTGGATATGAAAAGCCGATGGATTTAAATCCGAGATCAAAAGTTTCATCACAACACCAAGGAAAAGGTGAACAGTGAAACTCTGCATCGTACAGGATGTAAGTTCTGAAATAAAAGTTGTGCAACAGTAAAAAAGCGTTATCACGACAGGGAGAAAGTGAAACTCTGGATCGCATAAAAAGGCAGCTTCAACTGGGATCCAGCTTCAACTGATGAACTGGGATAGCAGCTTCAAAACAGTGCGTTGCACTACACAACTGTAAGTTCTGGAATAAAGTACTGCAATAGTAAAAAGCAAAAGAATACGTTCACTGTACTACACAACTGCAATTTCTGGAATAAAAGTTCCAGCAAGTTCAACAGTATCAGCAAAAGAGTACGTTCATTGTACTACACAACTGCCGTACTACAGAACTGCAAGGATGCAAATTCTGGAATAAAAGTACTGCAATAGTAAAAAGCAAAAGAGTACGTTCACTGTACTACACAAGTGAGCGTTAACGAGGCGCCAGTCGCCGTCCCGGCAAATTGCTCGCCCGTATGCGAGTACTCTGAGCATCCCCAACTCACAGCTCGACCTCGACGGTCGTTTGCCTCCAGCGTAAAAATTCTGACGTAAACGACGTGAACTTGAGCCTATTAATATTTTCAGAGATTCCAGCGGATTAGAAGAGCGGTGTAGGGGAGCTTTGGAGGGTCAAGCGTCTGTGGTATGAATTGGAAAGCGAAGGTTTTTGAGTTAAATTCCTGGTTTTCTCAGTGAACTGAGGGTCGGATTTTTGTGGTGGATTATCAAGTTCATGTGCACTCGTGAGACTAAATTTCCCTTGATATTCAGTTGCGAAGAGCTTTGCTAAAGAATAAACGTAGCTTTCAAACGAAAACTAGAAACGCGCCGATTTGTGTGCATCTTGCTGTCGGAAAATTAGCTTTGTCACATTTGATTTCCTGGTGGATATTTATTTTGAAGTTAGACAAGCAGCAGCAGCAGCAGCAGCAAAGGACATAGAAATCCCTTCAAGTCTACACCGCGTTCACACCGTAAAGTAATTAGGAGGAACTTCAGTTCTTCAAGAAGATGAGAATTTTAATTTGTGTTGAGAAATCCATGCACAAAATTTTAGTCGCGGTGTGAACTTGTCAGATGAAAACATTCGCAAATTTCACAATCCAGTCTGTTTTATTACAACTTATTGAAGCTTCCAACATGAAAGCAAGTGCAAGACTTTTATGGACTTTTAGAGTCACAGACTGGAGAATTTGAAACGTCCCATCATGCTTTTTGACGTTACCGTCCACCACGTTACCGTCCACCACGGTACCGTCCACCACGTTGTCATTCAGTAAGGAATTTAGTGTTCAGGTCACACCACAAAAATCAGGTTCAACTTTCACCAAGGCTTTGTTTTTTCAAAATATTTTTGGCGAAAGTCGTTGAAAAACTGGAGTGGGAGGTGTTTCGAGCGGGGACAATTGACAAGGACAAGCGTGCATGGAAATGAAAGATTCCGCCCTCGTGGCAGTTCACTTCACACTAAACTTTGATGTACACGCCTGCAAATGTAAAAATGTAGAAGCAATTCCACCACAGCAGTTCTTGTTCCACAAGGGGACCGAAGTGCGCATTGTAAAGCAAAAACTAATGCAGGTCAGAACTTTACCTGAGGTTGGATAGTAGCCGATTGACGCACTTCTCCATAAGTCATTTTACCTGATTTTGGATAGTGGCAAATTGACGCACTTCTCCATCAGTCATTTCAATAGCAAAAAAAATTGATCGCTTCATAAGCCCAGCCTGAAAATCTTTTTGCAACATTGAGATGAGACATTACGATGCGACTACGTTGCACGCCACCAAAAGTGATGGCGCATAATTATGCCGTGATGTTAGTTAAAGTATTCCTAACGACAACAAAGGTGTTCCCGAGAGGGGAAGAAGGAAGGTCCCACATACTGTAGAATTAAGGAAATTTATGCACGAGGTGTGTACCCACTCTTTGTACGTAGAAAAAAAACTGATAAAAGTTTATGAAACACAGTAGAATTAAAAGAAAAGTAATAGGTGCTGAAAATAAGGACGGCACTGCGCCGAAAAAAGATGATCAGTAATATAACAACTTCGTATTCTATTTCAGCGAAATGAAAGCTTACTTAATCAAAAGTTTGGTGCCTCACAGCATCCTTCAAATTTTCATAGATACAATAGTTGCATTTTTTTGAAGGGTAGAGGCGCAGGAACACAAGGAATTAAATCTCATTTTTTCTAACGGAATACTCAAGAAATAAAATGATTAAATCGTATTTCAGACGGAATACTCAAGAAATAAAGTATTTAATAAAGTGCATTTTACAGTCCAAATGTTTGTTAATGAATCTAATTAGAATGTCCAAAATGAGAGGTCAAATTGAACGAAAAAGGTTCAGAAATTGACCAAGTAAACTCTATAGCTAATTTGTAGAAGAAAATTTTATCGATGACTCTCAGTTTCTCCCTTCAAAAAAGGAAAAAACATTCGGCAAATACCATCAATAAAATAAAAACTAACTTTCATTTATAAGAATAAAACGAGCAGCCTGCTGAAGAAACAATTAGATTTTAAGGATAATAAGTTAATTAAACCCACCGTATCCGATTAGATTAAAAGGATTTTAAGTAATTTTAAACCACCGCACCCGATTAGATGGTAAGGATTACAAGTTAATTTAAGCCTCCGTACCCGAAAAAATCTCCATTGAAATTCAGACGTCTGGCGCCGAACGCCACAGAATTTCCTTCCAATATCCACGGCACATTCCAGGTGAGTTTGGCGTGCAGTTAGCGGCCGCAAAAGGCTCCCGAGCTCCGAGTTGACGCAAACGAAGGACGGTTATGAGATAAAGACGACCACGCCCAACACGACCTACGTACCTCCATCAATGATAATCAGTGGAGGGTCGGTCGTCCGAGCTAGCGAGGAGCCAAAATGCGCGTGCTGAAAGAATACTTATTCCGGCGGGTGTGTGTGCGGGAATAAAACTTGCGGTTCGTAAGGCAGGCGCGGAAACTTAGAAGTGCTTGTTAAGGGGAACGAGCTACGACACAAAAGTGATCGCCAAGTAAAAAACGCCGCGGGCAAAACACAGAGCACACTTAGGGGTGCGGAGGAGGCAAAAAGAAGTCCGCCAGTAACTTGCTTGTCTGGTGGCGAACAACTGAGATGGACTCGTTAGGTTAAACGGCACGTCGGGGGTACGAGTGGGAGAGCAAAGCTCCTAATACGTGAGAGAGGCGCCTGGCAAACTCAGACCTCATTTGACACTTCATTAGAGACTAAAACAAAGCGCTAACGAACAAGCGAGCGCACAAAATTTCTCTGCAAACCGGTGTCTCGATCGTGAAATTAACTAAAACACACCCGAAACTGTACCCTTGGATAATGCTTTGTTACTTCCAAGTCTACATGGCTGCACAGAAGCACTAGGAAGTAGTACGTGAAATAGTAAGGAATATTAGGAAAATTGCCGTTATTTCTGGAAATTTTTGAGAATTTACGAAATCAATCGCAACTCCTGGCAACTATACACCTATTGAAACGACTGTTTGAAGCCGATGAACACCCACAGAGCGCTCATGGAGTTGCGAATAGAACTCTTCTCTCCCAATCTGTCGAAACTCAAAATTCAGAGTTGACACTTCGCTCACGTGATGAGTGTTTGGTGCTAGATACGTAAAGCATCGCGATTGGACAGACGGAGATTATATTTCGGACGAAGTCAATCAAATTCCTAAAGGATGATTTTACCGGCAATCTTCGGTTTGGAGATTAAAGAGAGGAACATCAGCAAGGCGATTTCTGCAGCGCTTGTGATGGGCAATCAATGGCAGTCGTCGACGTATGATACATGAAAGTCTTGCCACTCACGCGAATGTGTGTGTGTCATTTACATTTCTTCCACTCAGATGAAGACTAGAGACCTTCCTTGATCGAATTCAAGCGCATTGAAATTTTGTTATCGAAAATTCTTTTCAAAAAGCAGTCAATTAATTTGAATGTGTACGAGTTCATTAGAATTGAAATACTCAGATAAATGAACACAGAAGTGTTGCACGGACATGCACGTCATGTCAACTAAACTCACAGAAACTTTGACAAACCCTAAACCTGAAACCAAGCAATCTACGAAGTTGATAATACGGTTTAGTTTAAAGTGTGAAAAGTTATAGACTTGAATAAGCACCGAATCTAGTAGTAAGAAGTTCCAAATTTACTATATTAACGAAAATTCCAAGCATGGTATTTGTTTACAAAAAGTAAAAAGTACTGCGCCATTATTTGGCGCAGTCAGACGTTCACGACGAAATTTAACAAGTTGACTAAGTTTTTCCGGTTACTGCATTTGGCTTAGGGAGTTTATAAGTACTCGAATCGAAAATCCAACTTTTCTGCTCGAATACACTTTTATTCTTTCTTAGAAGTGTGAAAAATATAATTGTATGCTAAAACATTACCTTCAACCTTAAAATAAATTCCAAAAAGGTAGTGAAATAACAAACATTATTCGCTTTTACCGAAACGTAAATAAACAGTTTACCTGGTGGCACATATATGTGCCACTACGTTGTCAACGCCTTAAGAAAACTTTTTTATAGAGCTGAAGCTGAGCCAACTTTCCAGCAAGCAAAATACTTGTCCATAAAATAGAACCACAACGCAACAAAATGTCGCGAAGTGCGTCACGAAATTCGGAAGCACATTCGAACCATAACGCAACAAGATGTGCTCACAATGGCGTCACGAAATTCGAAAGAATATTAGGACCACAACGCAAGAAAATGTGATCACAAGTGCGTCACGAAATTCGGAACGTTGAAACCGCTTGCGGTGACGAGCGGCAACATTTCCGAAGCTGCCATCGGCTCCGAAGACCCGGAGAATTACATGGGGAAGAAATGGACGCACTGGAGCTCGTTTGTGAGCAATTCGCAGGTCAGGCGGACATTTTTAGCCGTCCGCCGGAGCGGAAATGGAAGGAGTCGCCGCCGCTCGAGCAGCTCTGAGGAAATCGACTACTGAAGCGAACTGAGATAGCCGAGACGTCTAGCTGAGAAGAAAGCGAGGGCGAACCAGAACGAAGGAACTGGAAAAATGCCCGAGAAGCTGAGGGTGAAATGTAATGCGAAACCTCGACGTCAAGGAACATGTTAATAACAGAGAAAGGGAGACATGCAAAGAAGAAAGCGAAGGGAAGCAGAGTCGATGCAGGACTTAGAAACAGAGCAGTGAGCGCTCATGGAACTTCGTGAGGAAAGTCGCAGCTGCGATAGATGTACAATATACCATGAAATTAATATTTTTGAAGGGAGAAGGAATGAAAGTAAGGACAATTACCAGATCAGTTAGCTTAATTCTCCTTAGCTATTGATGTGTTTCACAGAGAGTAAGTAGAAAGCACCATTCGGTCCGAAGGTAAGTGAATGCGAAATCTATGCACAAGGTGTATTCTCGTACAAAACACCCTGCGCATAGGAGCAGTAAGCTACGAAAGAAGCTTATGAAACAAGATGAATTTTGGAGGAAAAACAGGAACTGAAAAACAGGATCGCAATGAGCCGATAAAAGATGGTCCGTAAGGAACCAGAACACTATTTTAACGAAAAGAAGGCCTAACTAACTCTTAGCTTGGGACCTCTCATTTTCCCCCTTGAAGCGCTAATTTCTATAAGCACATTAGATGTTTTCCCGTTAGTTCAATTAATTATTCCAGAGCCAGAATTCTCTAGGGTTAAATGTTTTAGGCAAATTTATAAATCAGATAGAAAATATCGAAAAGACCATGTGAGGGCCTGATTTGAACACGAATTGAACACTATGAATGAGTTAGTACAGGTGATGAAAGCCATGGAAAACCCTTGTTCTTTTTCATCAAATTAACCACTGTGACTGCGGCAGGTAAAACTGAAGTTCAATATTCAACTCGGAATTAAAGTCAGTTGTATTTAGTAAAGTTGAAAATAGCAAACATTAACTGAATGGTGACTTCATTTAGTTTTAATCAAGTATTAATATTAATTAATGATAATTGAGTTTGTGATTACTGCTCTGTCCGCAGCATTATGAAATTCCAACCGTGTACCACCGGTGGCTCACATCGCAGTCAAAGTGTTAAGAACACAGAGGAGAACTCATTCCGTTCTCCTTCACAACGAAGACATGACCAGTAATTGTTGCTGTGAAAAAGTAATGAAATCTCCTCACAACCTATGAATAGTCACGATTTGCATAAACTGTGATATGGTTATTCTGCTCTCGTGATGAGCAAATTTAAAGTTAAAATCTATCCTCCATGCGGAAAAGTTTTCCTACCTACAGTTCCAGCAATACACTGTCGTAACTCACGTCTGAAAGTCGTCGAGTTGTAAGAGCTCCAGCAACGCAAACGACGCGGGAGCATTTGCCAGCTACTGGTGCTCCACCCACGGTCATTCTTAGGAAAAATTAACTTTCTGTTCTGGGCTCTACCTTCGCCACGATGGCTTCTTTCGTTTTCTGAATGAGAAGGTCCAAAAATCTATTAACGATTTCTGTATGGGAAGGTCAAAAAATTGAAAAATCAATTCCTGAATGGGAAAGCAAAAGAAATGAATAATCGACTTCTGTATGGGAAGGTCGAAAAGTTGAACAATCAATTCTTGAATGGGAAGGTTGAAAAAAATACATAATCTATTTTTGTATGGAAGGGTCAAAAAATGAATTATCGATTTCTTTCCGGGAAGGTGGAAAATATTAATAATGAATGAAAAAATGGAAAAGTGGGTGACTTCAGGATGCAAGCCAACAGCTTACAAGAACCTGGTCCCACAACGACCACACCAGAACACAAGTCAACAAAGGTGGTCTTCAAAAGGAACACTTGGGAACAAAAGACGATCTCTACCTAACGCTGGACAATATACAAAATATATGTTTTTTTATTGAACAGAAGAAATCGAAGAAATGTATCTACGTGGAATAATGATTCTGCCCTCAACGAGTAAGTAATCCGGAAATGTTGTAAGAAAATGCAGCTTCTCGCCCGTTTTTACTGAAGGTACTCCAAGCCTGAAATCATGAACTCCTCATTACAATTTTGGCTTAATCTAAGAAATTTCACCTAAGTTGTAATCTAAGCAATCTAAGTAATGAATCCAAGCCACTTAACCTAAATTGTTCTCTAACTGAATAATCAAGCGACTTCACCTAAGTTATGCAATGCTAAGCAAGAGATTCTTTCATGCGCAAAAATATTTCATTTCAACGGAGCTGCAGCAAAGCTCGCCACTCCGTAATCTTGTTGATGCTCGTTGCAATTTAGCAGCCCTGTTTCACGTCAAAAATAAAACCTAGCTGACAACGGTCGTTCACAGCGACTGTTTTCGTCAAGTCTTCTCAACACTTGACGCGAAAAACATTCAGCAGTCTGCAAGACTGGAAAAAATACGTTTATGCTACAGCCGGGGTTGAGCAAGTTAGAATCTCACTGCGCTCTCAACTGAGTGCGATACTTGATGCTGATATTAACACTTTGACTGCGACGTGGGCCACCGATGGTACACTGAGGGAATTTTTATAATGCTGCTGACCGACCAGCAGTCACAAACTCAATTTTCATAAATACTCAATCCAAACTAAATGGAAGCACGATCCAGCTAATGTTTGCATTTCAACATTGATTACTACAATTGACTTTAAATTTGAACTGAATGTTGAACTTCAGCATTACCAGCCGCAGTCAAAGTGTTGACCACACATGATACTGAAGCTAACCAATATTTTAAATAATTGTAATTTTAATTTCAGCAAAATTTCATTCGTATGCGAAAGGGAACGACTTAAATCAAAAGTCCGCTTAAGTTGAGCGAAGAGAACACCGCTGAACGCACTCGGCACATCAGTAGCAGCACCCTCGACAAATAAGTGAGAATAAATCTACTTACTCAATCCCAACTGGCGCCACTCAGAGTCAAAGCCCAAACAATTCAACGAAGCGTTAAAACCCAATGGAAATAACCCCAATCTGAAAATGAAGTCACGTAAATACATTCCGGGTTCAGTTTAGTTGATTGACTACAGCATTAAAACACGCGCGGAAGAGATTACTATTAAATCACAGACTGGATCTATTTTCTCAGGAAAATAACAGATAATAAACATGTCGGAATTAAAAGCAAGGTCTGCATTCCTGTTACGCATTTCACAAGATGCAAGCGGCAGAATTTCACATTTCGCAAACTACCAGCCATTTCTCCGGCTCTCTCTCCTGACACGAGGGGAATGAAAATTCAAACGCCCTCGAACAGAGGCCAGGCAGGCAGCATTTGCCGAACTTCAACGCGGAAGTTTATCAAGAATCCTGATTTCATTGGAAGAGGGCGGGCAAAAGTCAATCGAGTTAATGACCCCTCCTTATCTCGTGACTTTAGGGGGCTGGAGAGCCCTGCAAGCCCCTTTTATGCGCTCCCTGAATAGCCCCATCGCATCCCCACGCTCCCCCAGGCGGTCCCCTCACAAACAAGTGCCCATTAGGGACATGTGCCTCCCACATCCCATTGGGGAGTGGGACGTCAGCTAAATGGGGATCTCCGAGTGCAGGGCATCATGCCATCCCCACTAGCTGAGCTCGAGAACTCTAATTAGTGCGTATTAAATTACTTTGTCCATACAATGTACAGTAGAATGTGCACTAAATGACACTGTCCATACAATGTACAGTAGTGTGTGCACTAAATGACACTGTCCATACAATGTACAGTAGTGTGTGCACTAAATGACACTGTCCATACAATGTGCGTAGATAACCAACCAGTTGGAGCCATTTTGCACACAGATTGTGTGCTATTTTAAGCCTCCCTAACCGCAACAAAGACGTTCCAAAGCAGGAAGGCACCATTTAGTATGAACTTAAGGAAAATGGGAACCTATGCACAAGGTACATTAAAACGCTGTAAATTAGAAATAAGTTTACGAAACAAGAGAAAAGTTGAAGAAGAAAGTAGTAGCTGCTGAAAAACAGGCCAGCAGTGAACTGAGAAAAATAAGATGACCTTAACATAGCAAGAAAACACTATTCCAATAAAAATAAGGCCTACTTTAACCCTCAGCTCAGGACTTCACATATTGCACCTCATTCCAACTTTGGATGCAATTTCCCCCTTAGATGTGAGCCCCTCACAGGAATACCCAATGGAAAAAGCTGACATCGCGCAATTGTCATTTATGAATCTTAGCTCAGATTTTGAAGGCCGTAGGTTCAAAAAATCTGAAATTTCTTCTCATAAAAAAATGATATCACGAAAACTCAGACGTGAAGCTTGGTAATGTAATTAGGAACGATCACATCACTCAGCGAGGCCTTGGTTTCAATATTCATGTTTAAAAAAGAAAAAAAAAATTTCTGGAAGTTTAAAAATTTGAATGCAGTTGATGAAACTCGTTAAAACTTGACACGACTTCGAGATCAACTGAGCACAATTTCTTGCTCCATAAATGATTCTAAGTATCTAATTACGATCAAAGGCTCGAAGTTTGAGCAAGTCTGGAAATTTGGCGAACAATATCACAGTTTTCTCAAGCAGGCGCGTCCTCAGAAGCGAAGGAGATGTACGACGCACACGAATAATTTTGCGTGTCATATTTAAATAAAAAATTTGAAACACTTCTTGAACGCAAAAGTCTTTCAAATTATTGAAGACACATGCAAAATTCTCTCAGTAAACGTTGCTTGTGTGGGTCCTACATAATAGAGAGGAACGCTGACAACTAGCAGCCTGGTAAAGCAACGGACAAATTCCCTCATTCCGTTGTAAAATTTTGACAAATTTCCTCATTCCGTTATAAAATTCTTGAAAAATTTTGTTATTCCGTTATAAAACTCTTGATAAATTCTTGCAATGTGTTCGTAACAGACAAATTCCAGGTTGAGAAAAATTTGTTCCAACGTGGAGGACAAATTCATTAAATCTTAAAAGATAGTGATAACTAAAACGAAAAGAGAAACTTGAGTCTTAATAAGAGATCCTTAATTTCACTTTCAATGAGCCAATAATTGCTGCTAAAATTGCGTGCATTTGAAGAGGACAACAAAGAAGTTGGCTGCACACGGGATAAAATGCTTTGGAATACAATAAAATGAAAAGCTTTCTTCCGAGGGTTGATTTTCTTCCAAAATATCACTACTTTGACGCCCCAAAACTTACTACACATGAATAACAATTAAATATTAAGAAATAAAATAATAAAAAATAACGATTCCCTACTAAGACGACCTGAAAAGCGCGGTTACATCACAAAAACCTACAGAACTTCCGGCATCTGATGAGCGCAAATCTATACCATCAACGTTGTAAGGCATCAATACAACACAAAAGAAACGCAAATAACTTCAACTGATATTTCCTTCTTCAAGGCTATCGATCTCGACTGAACATCGCAGACAAGGACTGAAAGGCGAGGTGGAATGAGACTCAGAGCGCAGGCCTCATTGTGCCCTCATAGACACCCTCATATTACGCCTACTTCCATGACTTGGACTTTTATGACTACAATGACTCATGACTCTGACTTCCGTAACTTTCATGACTTTATCGGAGCTCGCCTACTTCCATGACTTTGTTGTGTGTTGAGACACACAGCCAGACTATGAAGTTCGTTCTTAACCTTATTGTCATTTTCATTAATGCTTAATAAACTTTCTAAATAACATCACGTTCGCTTAATTACAATTACTTCAACTTTTTGCAACACAAAAGTTTGAAAAACTGGATTTGCTTCACTAAAATGAAAGCATGAAATTACGCATTTAAACTCCTCGAGGAATACATAAGAGATGAGGCAGTGCTCCTTCTCGCAGTGAATAAAATTGCAGCAAGTCGAGTATGTCGCATTAATTGGACAAAAATGCACCAGAAACCGGAATTATTTTAACACATCAAAATTAATTCGCTTCCGATTTTACATGGAATAGCGAATGAAAAAAATTCTAATCTCGCTCTCGGTGAAGAACTTTCTGTCGAGCGTTTATTTGACTTGAAGATTAGTAAATTTAATAAGGAATGTGTTTGGTAATAAATGTTATTTTCATTAACGCTGTGGTGTGAGTTGTCACAATAATTATTACAGCAAATACGGAGAAGCAAAATTAGTTTCTCTGAAACACGACGTGCTGCTGTGATCGGAAAATTGGCGTTCATAAAACTCCATTTCTTGGAGGAATATCTTTTCAGTGTCACAAAGCCGCGATCTCGGCACTCTTTGACTTGCAAAATACATCATCAATGGGTACCGTCAGGGAAATAAAGTCATTAATTGCCTTCCGTGGCGATGCCAAGACAGGGAGAACTCCTCAATATCATTCATTGATACCAGTTCACAAGTCAGTGTTTGATTCTAGTGGCTACTCCAACATATTGGCTACTCCAATATGTTGGCTCTTCCAATCCAGAGAAAAACTTTGATCAAACCAAACTCCAAATCGGGGAACTCAAAGGAAACAGTCGCCGAAGGAATTTTCGAAGTAAATCTTCCTTCTCTCAAACTCTTACAGATGTGGTTAACGTCTTAACTTAAAGCTACATAGTTATTATAAAAACATTTAGAACACTAAAAAAGTTACCAATTTGGAAAAAATTAAAACCTCCCATTTCATGAAAACTTTGAATGAATTTACGGACCTTACAAGCGCAGATGTCGTTGACTCGCCCGAACAGTAATATCAAGAGGCGATGGAAAGAAGGAGGGAAAAAGAAGGGCCTCATAAACTCGTCTTCAGGCGGGCGAAGACAACGGGCGGCCACTAACTGAAGGCTGCAGTATTGCCCCTAAAAGTATCAGCAAAAAACAGCGAAAAGCAAAGACGGGAAAAAAGGCGATCCAGATAAAATCCTAATGCCCTCGACGATGACGCTAGCAGCGGCTCGTGATAAATGAAGAAGATGCATCACAGTAGGAGCTTCAGTTTCATTATAGCTGGGCTGCCGCCACAGGCATTACTCTCACGACTGCCTAGCATTTGGGGCTCCTCCACGCATTCTGCGGCGCCGCAAAAGAGGCAACTCCGAGCAAACTCTAATGGCGGCACTGCATGAAGAGATGCCTGCAGTAGCGGAGGCGCAAATCTGGCCAGGGGCTTGGGGGACTTGAAAAATGGCAGCTCCAACGAGTGGAAGTCTTGGCTGGAGGTAGGAACGGACAGGGAAGAAGGTGGAACTCAGAGAGTTTAGTTGTGCGAGAGAAGTGCGGAGAAGTAGGGAAAAGTGGAGGAAAGTAGGGGAGTAGGTAGAAGATGCATAGTTGGGTTGCGCGAGGGAAGTAGGCAGATGGCAAAAAAGATGAAACTGAACGTACGTAGAATGCATGAGGTGGGGTGTAGTAAAAGAAAGATGTCACGTAGTAAATGTGAAGTGGGCAAGTTATCGAAGGCTAAGTCAAAAATGTATAGAGACGTGAAAAAAATGAAGAGGTAAGAAGAACAAGTAACTCAATAATTTAGGGACGACAAATTGAAAGGTGGACTGAATTTGGGATGTAAACAATTCTAAAATCGGCGGTGAGCAGTTGCGCCTATTGAGGGACGTACAGCATGTCTGAGAAGCATCTAGAGCGGGATTAAATAAAGCACAACTCGAATAGGAGTCAATGAGGAGCGGAACCTGCAAGTGCAGTGCGCATTGATTGACAGAAATAGACGGGCAAACGGAAAAATGGGCAGATAAGGACTGCGCGATTGCAAAATAATTCTTGATAGGCGAAAGAATGAAAGTTAAAATACAATTCGACTCTTAATTTGAGCGAGGCAGACATTTTGTACAAGTAGTGAACATAATGTGAGGATGCGAGGAAAGGCCTGTAATGTAGAGAACGAAACATACAGAAAGTTTAAATTAGCATTGCGAGACAGAGCTGAAGACGATGTATTTCTAATTTGAGTAAAACAAGGAATGAGAATTAACTATTATTACTTCACCGTAATTGTTGATGTACTATTGTAATATTCGTAGTAATAATTGTACAACACATGTTTAAAAGCACCCTCAAAAAATAATGCTAGTCCCAAAAACTTCAGGAGAACGCCCCGACTATTTTATGAATTAATACTTCTATTACTTGATGCATCTGTCACTTGATACATCTGTCACTTGATACATCTGTTCCTTGATACATCTGTTACTTGATACATCTGTAAATTGATACATCTGTAACTTGATACATCTGTTACTTGATACATCTGTTACTTGATACATCTGTTACTTGATACATCTATCACTTGATACATCTGTTACCTGATACATCTGTTTCGTGATACATCTGTTCCTTAATAACTCTATCACTTAATACATGTATTACTTACAGTGTCAACAACTTCATTAATACGCTCACTGCCCATTGACTCCGCGAAACAAATTGCTCATTCCCGTATCGGTGTGAATGAACAGGATTTCAATTATTGCGACATGTTTTGTGGAAGAGATTTTAGCAGCATGCGAGGTAAAATTTCATCAGGCTGTTATTACATTTTTCACACTTCTTAGGAAAGATACTAAATTTTTCTTTGAGTAGTGAAGCCGCTTTTTGAACTCGGTTACTTACAACCAAGACATGCCAGAGGCCACCATTGGGCGACCTCGGCAGTGAACGTGTTCAGCACGTTCACTGCATATTGGGACATATGTGTACCACAAGGCAAATTTCTCATTTATGTACCGGTATCACTTACTAGCTTTTCAATTACTTCACGACCAAGTTTAGAATAGATTTTAACGTAGGATGTAAAGTTACGATTACATTTTTCCCACTTCTTAGAAAAGATATGAATGAATTCGAGCAGTTGAATCGGTTTTGAACTTGACAATCGCAGCGATCGCACAAACGTAGTCAACGCTTTAAGACGTTAACCGCTATGTGAGCCCCCGGTGGTACACGGAGGGAATTTTTATAATGCTGCTAACCTACCAGTAGCCACAAACTCAATTTTTATAAATACCCAACCAAAACTAAATGCGGGCACGACCTATTTCATGTTTGTTTTTTCAGCATTGCTTACTACAATTGACTTCAAATTCGAGTTGAACATCGAACTTAAGTTTAAGCCATGGCGGTGTTAAGAAGAGCCAACGCACGCTAGAGGGCGCGAGTGCAGCAGCGGAGGAGATGAATGGTGCGAGTTGCTACAGGATTACAGTGCCAGAGGGGATACCAGAGGCAGACTGATGAGCCTTCCTTCTTCTCAAAAGAGCTACGATAAAACAGGTCCGAGTGATGACGCGTGTGTACAGGTTGAGGGAAAAGCGAGAGACCCTGAACTATTTCCTTTACCAAGCCGAGCTGTGTTCCAGAGTACAACAACACCCGGAAACGTTAAACTGAAAGAACTAAAACGCTAAGAACTCGCATGAAGTAACATGTCAGAATAGCATTAGTTTATTTAACGTTCCAAAAGACTACGTTCCAAAAGACACAGCAGAGCCTTCCCTACCTCGCAGAACACAATTCATTATTGAACTGCGCGTGAACATGTCTTTTACTAGCGGTTGGCCAATTTGGACGGGCCAAGGAACCAGCTACTCGAGAGAGAGAGAGAGAGCGAAATTACAATGCGTCGACCGCATCAGCCAACCGCTGAATTCAATCGGGCCTCAACTTTGATCGTTCCTCTGGGTCGTCCAATAGAAATTTATGCCTCAGCGAACCCAATTGGCCGAACTGCGCAGACCGGCAGTGACGGGTGACTCCAACCTGCCCCTCACAGACCGTCTCTCCTCCGCTCCAACCCGGCCAACGGGTTCTGTTGGTTGTACCGTGGCTGGGACAATTGGTACCGTGGCTGGGACAATTAATACCGCGGCTGGGACAATTGGTACCGCGGCTGGGACCACTAGTGGTCCCGTGGCTGGGACCACGATTGGTATCACTTTGAAACAACTACTGGTATCAGCTCCTATTGGATCATGATTGGTGCCGTGACTGGGACCACGATTGGTATCGCCTTGAAACCACTGCAGGCGTCGCTTTAAGACCACGACTGATATCGCTTTATGACCACAATTGACATCACTTTGAAACCTCTTCCGATATCGCTTTGGGACCACGATTGGTTTCGCTTTGAAAGCACTGCAGGCATCGCTTTAAGACCACGACTGATATCGCTTTATGACCACAATTGACATCACTTTGAAACCTCTTCCGATATCGCTTTGGGACCACGATTGGTATCGCTTTGGGACCACGATTGAAATCGCTTTGAGACATCGACATCAAGTCCAGGAAAGACATTCTGGAGTCCAGGAGTCCTGGACCGACATTTTGAAGTCCAGGACTGACATTTGGAAGTCAAGACGACACTCTGGAGTCCAGGACTGACATTCTGAAGTCCAGGACATCAGGACATTCTGAAGTCCAGGACAGATGTCCTCGAATCCAGGACCGATTTTCTCGAATCCAGGACCGATGTTCTCGAATCCAGGACCGATGTTCCCGAATCCAGGACTGACATTCAGGTGTCCAGGACCGACATTTTTGACTTATGCTAATCTGTGAGTACACAGAGCCTTCCAAAAACTTCAGACTTCCAGAAATAGTCTCAAAAACCAGCAACATTCGAATAATCTACAGTCCAGCGATTGCTGCTGAACCAAAAGAGAGCAAAAACCTTGGTCATCCAAACGACTTATGGAATATCCATCATCAGAAGACCAATCGTCCTTCTGCATCAGTGAACTTTTTTTTCTCAGTCAATGCTCTCAGTGAATGTTCATCAGTGAATGTTCATCAGCGAAAGTTCATCAGCGAAAGTTCATCAGTGAAAGTTCATCAGTGAATGTTCATCAGTGAATGTTCATCAGTGAATGTTCATTAGTGAATATTCTCAGCCATGCGCAGTACCCTCAGCAATTCCACACACATCTGGTGTGAACGCACACCGCAGTGAAAAATCCAAGAACTTGAGTGCGACACGTTGTGCGTTCGTCGATCATTTGTTGGCGCTAATCCGAGAGCGGAGCGGGAATGTTGCCTCATCAATCTTGCTCAAGCCGTGATCAATGCAGGGCTTCTGATCCGCACGGCTTAATTTTCTGTCTGCTGGAATGCGGGTATGAATGAGAGTGGCTTAGCGCAGCAGAAATAAACCGCCCCCATGGTAAATACATCGGTTGATTTTGCGGTTACCGTGTACAGGCGGTATTTAAGCTGAATCATGATTGGTGTCCGCTTGCACTGAAATGAAAGGGATTGGTGCGTGAAGACAAGCAAATTCAGGCTTCACGGTCTCACGCTACGCAAACCCCTTAAGCCAAACAGTCCAGAACGCCAGCTTTGCTGTCAAGCTGATCATTGAATCAGGCTAACGCACAATTACTACAGCCAAGTGAAGTTGTATCTAAGCAGCAAAACGATCCTTCGAAATTAATTAAAGAACACTAGCGTCTCTACAAAGTTCCGCCTACACAGTAGAAGGCACATGAGGAACTCCACGCACATTTCGCAGAGTTAAATCCAACACGAGGTGCTTGCTTGTCCTGATAAAGGGAGGGCATCAACTGCAGCTGTCGTCTTTATATTACTGCAAACCGAGCGTCAAAACCACAGCGGTGTTCAAAACCGCTGTGGTCAGTCACTCATCTTTAGGTAAATTCGTGCCTATAGCTTAGAATTTCTCCCATTTCCTCGATTTTTCTTGCTATATTGCATGGGCTGAGTTATGTGTTATTCTTCTTTGCATTCTGTGTAATTTTAGTGAAGTATGTCACATTATTCTACTAAATTTGAGGGTGCTTTGGTTATGCCTTCACTAAATGGATGTGAACACATCAGCTCATCATTCATGCATTATATTGCATGCAAGAGTTGGTCAATAAATTCACTAGGAACTGTTAAGGATCGGACCTCCTGTAAATACGACTCTGAAAGCCTCACCACAAGATATGTTGGGAAAATAATGTCGTTGAGCATTTATCACTAGGAACTTAATGGTACTAATAATTGCGCGAGAGATAGCCGTCGAGGAAGAAACTTCAAAAATATACTTTGAGAGTAAAATCTCATCAGAACCGAGTTTGAAAAGCGAGCTGGGACTACAATACTGATTCAATGAATGCTAGCCACAATCAAATGCACGAACACACGTGGCAACGCACGAGTACGTGTACGGTCCGCCTCGGACGCACGAGAGACCTCTGCCTTGACCGCAGCAGCGCACGCGACTTCGGTGAGGGGGTGTTTGACTTCACTGGGTGTTATGCTACACGTTACACAACACACACTACACAGCAACACGGCACACATCATTTGCTACACAGCATTCGCAACACAGCACATGCTACATCCTACAGCACACACTACACATCACACGCTACAACTTACACAACACACCCTACACGCACAGGGCTTTCACGTGCAATTTTCAAGTGATTAAAATTCTAGCACCTGGGTCCAGCAATATCATTTAATTGACCGTCAGTTGTTGTCCGAGTCCAAAATAGTACGCGCTGCACGCGCACCAAACAACAGTCACACTGCACCAGACCACACCGTCGTATTGTATGTATTGAGCAGATTTTTTTGTTTCATAGTTTGCTGTCAGAAGTCAGTGGCCTTCAAATTCCGACCTGGACAACTGCAAGATGCGCTGCTCATGTTGATCGAACTCGTCACACAGCCGCCTTCCTCACACAAACTACTCACACAAAACAACACAAACAGTATAAAGATGAGAGGAAGCAACAGTAGACTGGAGGAACTTAGCAGCTTTCTGATATTTTAGCGAACGCACACGTGACTGATGTAGAATCTACTCGAAAATTCTAATTTTCAATGTGTGTCGCACCAATTATTCATTCACACATGAATAATTTTTGCGATTTACGACATGTAGTTTATATTCTTCTTTCCTTCTCAACGTCGACGGGAAATAAGTTTGCAGAATATAAAATGGCTCAGCAGGACGCACTTCTCTGTAGTCCAACTTTGTGCTATATTCAAAGACCTCCACATTAACACTACATGTTGTGGAGCTTTGGCCCGCTGAAAGGAGAACAAAACAAAGATAACACAAAGTTCACCAACTACTGAACAATTCACTAATTTATTCACAAACAAAAATTCACCAATCTACTGAAATGCTCGCTGTGTACCACCTGCATGTAGCACAAATGTTGCGACAAATTCAAACATTATGCCATGGCACCTGCGTGTGTGGCTGCATCTGGTGCACGTGTGCACGTGCTAGCGTGTGCACGTGCAACAAACGTCCGGCCGCGACTCGAGGTTTTGAACCACCAAAAAATGATTGTTTTCGCCGGGCCCGCCGCTCCAAAGGCCAAATTGCGAAAGTTTTGACATTCAGTGGCCCAAATTTTCTTAAGGAAGTTCCATAAAGGTTTCATAATTTAGAGTTTCCCTGAGGCCTCCGCTTGTGGCGCTGTGTTGTGGTGCGCGTTGTGGTGAGTGTGATGTGGGATGGTGACTGCTTCACTCATGTCAGGCTGACGGCCATCGTGAGTCACTGGCTCATATGATGCTGACTACGAATGTAATTGACTCATGTGATGCTGACTACGAATGTGAGTGATTGGCTCGTGTGATGCTGACTACGAATGTAATTGACTCATGTGATGCTGACTACGAATGTGAGTAATTGGCTCATGTGATGCTGACTACTAACATGAGTGATTGGCTCATGTGATGCCGACTACGAATGTGGGTGATTGGCTCATGTGATGCTGACTACGAACATGAGTGATTGGCTCATGTGATGCTGACCACGAACATGAGTGATTGGCTCATGGGATGCTGACTACGAATGTGAGTGATTGGCTCATGTGATGCTGACTACGAACATGAGTGATTGGCTCATGTGATGCTGACCACGAACATGAGTGATTGGCTCATGTGATGCTGACTACGAATGTGAGTGATTGGCTCATGTGATGATGACTACGAATGTGAGTGATTGGCTCATGTGAGGCTGACTACGAATGTGAGTAATTGGCTCATGTGATGTTGACTACGAATGTGAGTGATTGGCTCATGTGATGCTGACTACGAATGTGAGTGATTGGCTCATGTGAGGCTGACTACGAATGTAATTGACTCATGTGAGGCTGACTACGAATGTAATTGACTCATGTGAGGCTGACTACGAATGTAATTGACTCATGTGAGGCTGACTACGAATGTAATTGACTCATGTGAGGCTGACTACGAATGTGAGTGATTGGCTCATGTGAGGCTGAATTGGATGATTTCCTGACTAATTTGTGAAGGGATTGAGCGTCGATTTTAATTCTAGGAACAAGAATTTTAGCAACATGAACAAAAATTTTGAAAACAAAAACAAAATTTTGAGAAAACGATACCTCCAAAATACGAGTCACGAACACGCATCACGCTCACAAGACTAATGGAAACATTAGCATGCAACATGTTAATTTCATGCTGAGTGATGATGCATCAACCAATTTCACTCTGAATGATGCATGAATTTTATACTGAATGATGTAGTTAATAAATTCAACCACCCTGTAACAACTTTTCTTCTGATGCTCAAGCCACATTTTGTCGGCATTCTCCCCTGAATCAAACCGTTAAAAGTGAGCTCTATATTCTTTAATTTCAAAAGCCTCATTGTGATGCCACGGGAACAAGTAGCCGACACACATCACCGGTTGACTCTGGTTGCCCTATTCTGTATTAGCCGGGGGGCGCCGTGCAGGGCACATCGCCAGGGCAAGAACAGAAGTTTCTAATTCTGTTGACTCAGTAAAGTTTGGAGTCGATGAGCCCGCCCAAGTATTCTCGGAGAAACGGAGGCTTGCGCATGCTTTTCGTCCTGGCAAGTGGGAGCCGTGACGCAAAAATTATCACAGCCCGCAAGTTTGCCCGCAACGCTTTCCTCTTCAGAAGACCGCGCGCTGTGCCGCTTAACTTTGCGTGGCGCACGGTTAAAGCAGCACCAAGTTTAACAACTGTCTCTAACTGCATCCATTAGCCATAAATTGCGCACTTTTGCACTATGTCAAGTGAAAGGCGTGCTCAAAACTGCCGCTCGCTAATAGCATGTCTTCTCCAACTTCGATGACCCTCCAGTCCGACTCTCCAACGCCTCTGAATGCATCTCTTCGAGCTTAGTGGTCCATGGATTTTCTATTACGATCCTAACGTAAATAATAATCTAGCAAAATAATCTATCTGGGTGTTCTTTTGAGCTGGTGAAAAGAGATCCAAGCTGTGAGTTTCAAGATAGAACAATCTTCACGATTCTTGATTGATGTATCTGTGAGTTTCATTTCACTCTAAATAAATCTGCAAGACTATTGATAGATGCTTCTGTGAGTTTCAAGATTTGCTGACTCAGATGTTTCTCAGTTCTGTCTGAAGTGTCATGAAATAGAATGCAATCATCAGTTATTCTATCGCATTGATATTTATCGAGCAGACTTTGTTTAGCAGAGCCGGCTAGAGCTCTCATTCTTGTAAGCGTTGCAATGATGTTCGCCTCTGATAGCATTTCTGTCCCCCATCTCCTACGATTCTAAAGTTAGCTTATTTCAAGCTGCATATACGAGTTTGAAAATCCTCGACTCGATGTACTCAATATGCTTATGTGTCCGAACGTATGCTGCAGAACTAAACATGAAGTATGGACTCCACGTCATTATCGCACTTGGACGCATTGGAAGACAGAAACTTCAACACGAGTTCGTTTTCTCTTCGTGACTTTATTGTCCATTTGGTGCATCGAAAATTTGGCGCTCACTTCTCTAAGAAAGAAATCATGAATTTTTAATCAACAAGAATTGAGGCCATGCACTGACCCGGGGCTCTTCAAAGTCGAGCAAGAAGGCAAAATATTGCAAGAAAAAACCAAATCTTTCGCCAATGGCAAAAAAGTTTTGCTCTTGCAATAATACGAATTTCCATCAAGGAGAGAATGCAAAAGAGAGTTGTTCCTAAGAACTAACTCTTACGCAAAAATTGTGTAAGTTTAAAAGTTAGGAATTCTTCTGCATAAAACGTAACAAAAACTAAGACAACGTGATTGGTACGACATCCTTGTAGACACGTCGACGCCACTCGTTTGTTTAACATAACTGGCACGGCTGCAAACGTGTCAGAGAACGTATTTA
>JACJUY010002657.1:49155-59275 GCA_014220935.1 Platorchestia sp. MABIK | reverse complement strand
CTATGCAGAAAAGGCATAGAAACAGTAAGATGAGAAAGAAGTTTATGAAACAAGATCAAAGTTGAAGAAGAAAGTAGTAGGTGTTGAAAAAACAGGACAGCAGTGAACCGAAAAAAGATGGTCCGTAACAGAATAAAGACCTATGTTATTTCAACAAAAAGGAAGCCTACCTAACCCTTAGCTCGGGCCCTCACATAGTCCCCCTGGGAGCGCTAATTCCCATAGATACAATAGTTGTATCCCCCTGAGGGAACTCATAGCGAAAACGAAATTCATTTTAACTTTGGCGGAACTCGAGTATCGCGAAACTACAAACTATGTGCGGCGAAACTCATTCAATTAGCTTGAACAAAAAACGACTCAATCTCAACATAATTTAAAGATAATCTACATGAAAGTGACAAACTGGAAATGCAGGTTATTTGCTCTAATAAATTTTAGAATTTGTAAATCCGAATGCAATTATTGATATACTGCTTTAGAACGGCAATGCTCAGAAATTCGTAGGCAGTTAGGTTACTTCACTGAGCTGAAGCCCTCATGTGATCGTTAGTCCATGGGCAGATGAATGCATTTACTCACTTTTAAGGAAGCAAGCCTGTACATCAGCGTGCGCTAGTTCGACGCTGAAGGAAGAGGGCAAATTTTCCTGTACAAGTGGAGAGCGCGAGCTCAAATTTCTAAGCTTTTATTGTAATGTGATAACATCGCCTCGGAGGCGAGAAACCTGAGACTCTTCAACCTGCACAAAATTTTCAGAACACAGCTACCTTCTCCGTCTAGCACAACACGCAACACACACACACACTGTCGACACAGTTCACCTACACACACATACACACCGCCGACACAGTTCTCACACACACATACACATCGCCAACACAACTCACACACATACACAACCAAAACAGTTCCGCTCACAGCACACGTACGTTGTATTGCAGTATGCGACAAGAAACAAATGTTTCCTACACGCGAGAGAACAGCGTTGCTCTCAGAAGTTACAAAGTTTGTCCAGGTCACCAAGACTCTCCAACTAAATAAAAACGAGGTCAGAAGCACCAACAAGATTATAGAGAGCCAACAACATCATCACCATCCCGTCAACAACAAGTGTTAATCTTTAAATCAAAATGAACGCTCAGCGTCAACAGCAATCGCAATCTCAAGCAAGATTGGCAGCACGCAAATCGCAGGAGCGTTTAAGACAGCACAGCAATCAGCGGCCTGATAGGAACTGCAATTGATTGTTTGCTGAAGTGCCAATCACAAGGCCTGTTTATCATAAGTTCTCGAGACGCAGAAATCATCGACTATAAATGTTTGGCAGCCGCTCGAGACGGGAGAAGGAAGAGAAGCTCGAGTTCACCGTAATGGACGAGAGCGGCACTGACACGGTCTTGGGTTTCCAGCAAACATTGCCAGCAAAAGAACGCAGTTCTTTTCACACCCAATTTCGACTATGATGGTGAAGCACTGAAAAGATTTCCTAATTTCAGTGCGGAACGTACGTGGAGCGGAAAGTGCGTTTTTCGTGACGTTTCACACAGTGAATTGAAATGTACGTTTTTCGTGACGTTTCACACAGTGAAATGAAATGTACGTTTTTCATGTTTCACACAGTGAATTGAAATGTACGTTTTTCGTGACGTTTCACACAGTGAAATGAAATGTACGTTTTTCGTGACGTTTCACACAGTGAAATGAAATGTACGTTTTTTATGTTTCACACAGTGAATTGAAATGTACGTTTTTCGTGACGTTTCACACAGTGAAATGAAATGTACGTTTTTCGTGACGTTTCACACAGCAAAATTAAATATACGTTTTTCATGTTTCACACAGTGAAAGATCGTATCTCTTGCTATGAACTAGAGCGATAGAAATTTTGCTTGTATTTATGAGTCATGTGGATACAAATTTTTCATGCATAATTACCGTGAGTAATGGTATTAAAAGGAATAGAACTTATTAAAGTTCACAGAAATTATCGCATTGACTTGAACATTTTTTACCAACACTTGGTGAAGTAGCGGAAGTGAATAAAACTTCTTATTACAGCAACAAGTGCTGTGTCAATAATCAAAAAAAATTATCGTAGTTCATTTTACTTACTAAGATCACCATGACATCAAGAGTTTGCTGGAAAGGCTAATTTTCCATCAAACAGCAACAAAGACTTTCGTTAAGAAAACACGGCGTTTGTGCACATTTCGTTAGACTCGACAGAAATAACTCACTTGGTCTTGCTTAACAGATAAACTTGTAGAAGCCTACAACGAAAAAAATAACCTCAGTAAAGCAAACTTGCAGTCAGATTATGTTCTTCGTAACAAAACGCATCTCTTCAACAATAACTTCTCGCAAGATATTCCTCATTCAAAGTCAAAGATTTAACGTAAGAAATCTCAGGTAGAAAACTGAATTTGACGCAGGAAGTCTCAGGTAGGAGACTGAATTTGGCATAGGAAACCTCAGGTAGAAAACTGAATTTGACGTTGGAAATATCATGCAGGAAACTGAATTTGACATAGGAAATCTCTGGTAAGTGACTGATGACGGTTTCATTGGACACAGTTCACGTCCAGCTTTTGCTTATAAATGAGCGACAGCAAATGAAAAGGAAATTTATGACTCTAGTGTGGGTAAAAAAAAACAATGCCAATTCCCATCTGACAACTCAACTAAGTGAAAGGTGTTGGGCGGCAGAATAATTTCCCAGGAAATCCAGCAATTCAACTCAAAACTGCCTCCAGTACGCGTAAGTTTTTATGTTCGTCAAATAAATACGTCCCGCTGTTGTGCAGTTTTGCTCGCATCAAAAGCTGGCACTAAGACCTTGCCAACTTCAAACATCACATCGCGCTCCTCATCCATCGCGTTAGCCAACTACAACGGGAATTTCCAGTCCTTCGCTTGAGAACCAGCACCTACATCGAGTCGTGACCATTTAGCGTGTAGGATTGACTTAGAACTGACATGCCAACTCGCAGTCACCAAACCATGAACTACGGCAGGATGTGATGTCCTGTCTGTCACCACCTGGCCATGAACCATCTGGCGTGCAGGATATGCCATCCTGTCCGTCACCACCTGGCCATGAACCATCTGGCGTGCAGGATATGCTATCCTGTCCGTCACCACCTGGTCATGAACCATCTGGCGTGCAGGGTATGCTATCCTGTCCGTCACCACCTGGCCATGAACCATCTGGCGTGCAGGATATGCCATCCTGTCCGTCACCACCTGGCCATGAACCATCTGGCGTGCAGGATATGCTATCCTGTCCGTCACCACCTGGCCATGATCCATCTGGCGTGCAGGATTTGCTCTCCTGTCCGTCACCACCTGGCCATGAACCATCTGGCGTGCAGGATATGCTATCCTGTCCGTCACCACCTGGCCATGAACCATCTGGCGCTCGTGATGCAGAGTCGCTGGTTCAAATTAATGGCTGGCACGAGCTACCTCTCATGCAAATGCGTTCCTTTGTGAATGAATGCAAATGACATTTCGAGTTCAAATTCCGGATAAATTCGCAGGGAAACTGGAAGTCATTATTCTGCCTGCACCGGGCCTCGAGTACGTACGCTCCTCAAATATGAGCGAAATAATAACAAGAAGACGTGTGGAGATTTTCATTTTTTTCCCAAATACTGAAATTTTTTCTTAATAGTGTAGCTAATTAAGTAGCTCAATTTTTCTTGCACGACGACACGTTTTGAAAAAAGTTTATGTGAACTGTTTGGATGCAAAAATGAATTGCGGGATCGTATCCTATCTTTAGTTCGTTTTGCCAGATTATTCGTCAAAAAATAAAGCTAAAATTTCCAGAACGGTGTGAAAGAGAACATACAGTAATGTTTTCTGTCCTGTGATCGAGAAGGGTAGTCGCCGTGAGAGACAGAGCCATTGATCTTATTTAACACACCTCAGGACTTAGACACATCAAACGCACACTTTAACAATGAGAATGCGTCGAACTGTCGCACAGAACCAAAATTGTACAGACGGTCAAAAAAATTCAGTCGTATCAAGGCTGAACATTAACCAGTAGCCTGACCGTCTAGTTGTCTATAGCATTATTTTTGTCACATCCACACTAAATGTTTCACCTGGAAAAGGAAAAAATTACTGCCCATAAAATAACTATCAAAAACTGTTTTAGGTGATGACGATGTCAAGTTTAGCTAACGTATTGCGCAGCTCATAATCAATGATACAAAGTGATTTCCTGAACATGAATCTCTTCCTAAGTTTACTGGGTGAAATTGAGCCATGACATTCGAGTTCGGAACAACAGTCTTTATGGCGTGACGAATTACTTTACAAGAGGACTCCTATTGACATATTGCGTTCGTCGTCGGCCTAAACTCGCACTGCAAAACTCAGTCAGCAAAATTTGGCCGCAGGTTGGAAATGATCTGGAGCAGGGGAGCTAATGCCAGCCAGATCTTGATTATTTGAGCCCAATTGTACAGTTTTCTCTCGTATTACAATCATGCCGTTTACGTAACGGCTGCCGCTGGCAACAGAAACGCTCGTTTTCTTTGAATTACCGTAGAAGGAAAATGGGGATTACAAATCCGATCTGCATTCCAGGTCTGCGGGGTGCACGAGAGGTTAGGGCGATTAGAAGAAAATTGGGCAATTTCTGGATGTTTCTTCGGCGTTTGCTTGAGGAAGAGGAAGACAAAAATTACTCGGGCACGGAGTTAATGGTGAGTTGTCATACATTAATTTCATGTGTTTTGACGGGGAACAAACGAGTAGAAATGTCTAGGGAAGTGATTGAGGCTCTTCCCCATCAGTCATAGGCGAGTTAATTGCTATACCAAATTCCTAAGGTATGCCATTTACGACATCAGAGCAGAACTTGCATTCGCTGAGAATCCAATGAGGGCAAAGACCAGCAAAGAAAATTCCAAAGGATGCTTACAACAAGCATCTTTGATAAAGAAACTTCATCGCTGCTCTCCGATTCTTTTTTCAAGAAATGCTGAAGATGAGACCCAGTTATTTACAAAGCCTTAGCACAGCCAAACATTAAATCACTCTTGCGATCTTGCGCAGTGAGAACAGCGAAGAATGAACATTGAAATGAGATCTTATGAAGAAGAAAAGACAGATACATAACAATGAAAAAGCAGTAAGAATGAGAAAGTAAAATACAAAAAGCCTAAATCTGAAACTAAAATGATACTTTAATTGAAAGGAAGTTGGTAACCTAGCGCAAGTAATGAGAGGAGCGACTGCAGCGCAAGTGTGACGGCTGAATACAACGAGGGTGGATTATATTACATATATATTACATATATATTACATATATATTACACGCTACTGTAAGATTCATTGATCACGTGACACGAATTCTTAAAAACAGGAAAGAGAGGGCCCTGTATTGTGAGGAATTAAAGGAACGCGAAACCTATGCACTTGTTTATCCCAACTCCCAATATCTTGTGCTCAGAAACAATAAGGTTGAAAGAAATTCACGATCAAGATCAAAGTTTGGAAAAAGCAAGATTTGAAAAAAAAATTGCAGTGAACCTGAAAAGGATGTTTCGCATCAAAACAAAAATATTTTATTTCAACCAAAGGAAAGCCAACCTAATCATCAACTGAAGACTTCACATTTTCCCCTGGGAGCGCCAATTTCCACAGATGAAATAGTTGCATCTCCTTCTGTGGGTGTATGACGGGAGTACCGCAAGAAAAGAATCTGAAAGGGTAAATTAATCACGTATAAAAATGGGTAACGCAAGTAACTCGAGTAACGCAAGTAACGCAAGTGACACAAGTAACACAAGTAACACAAGTAGCTCAAGTAACCCAGGTAACCAGCATGCGCCGGAGCGGCGGAGAACGAGGCTGGCCCAGGTCAGAGAGCCCATTACGGAGGAAGCTCATGTCTGCACATCATGAAGCCGACTAATTTGTGCCTATTAAGTAAATGGTTGCATGCTGGAGGGTTGTATAGTGCCACCAGCCACAATATTTATACCATTAAGTTTACGACACACGGCCATAACACGAGATGTCGGCCAGTCGTGTGTGGTCTCTCCTTACCAGATTAGCTTCTGCTCTCAGCCAGCACTGCCAGCACGCGAAAATGTTCCTGCAACTCCTAACAAACACCTGAGAACAGCAATGATATCTCTACTGAAGCTAGAGAAAATGTTCCCGCTACTCCTAACAAACACCACACAACAGTATTAATCCTGTATCTCAACGGAAACTAGAATTCAGCGCTTTTTCATTTTTTGAGGATGAGCAGAAAACAAAAACTCAACACTTCGCTACGGCGCTGCAACGCACATCAGTGAAGAGCAATGATATCTCAACTGAAGCTAAAACACACTGTCTTCTTTTCTCCGGTTACCGAAAACAAACGAAATTTCAAAACAGCTCGCAAAGGAACACAAACTCATTCATCCACTGAGCGCCGCAACACGACGGTTTGGTGAGGCGTGAGCGTCTCCAAATGAGATGTTGTGGAGCAGGCAGGGCTTCTCAACCTTTCTATTGTCATGTACCCTCTCAGTTGAATGGTGTACATATCTTCATGTACCCCCAGCACAGATAAAGGTTTGAGAAACTATTAGAGTACACTTAATGATTAAGAATCATGTATTCAAAAACGGTTGTATGTAAATCTATATTGAACATTTTAACATATGAAGTATGTTAAATGTACCCCTAGGGGTACATTTAACCCCGGTTGAGAAGCCCTGTTCTCGAGGCTGGAGCTAGAAGTATCGGATGAGGGTGTGTAATTAGGGCTAATGCAGCACATTAGCCAGCTACACGGCACACTGTAACGACACCGTGTAGCATCAGCTACTCTAGCAACAACTTCGCCCCCAAAGTCAACTGAAACTTTGTCCTTGAGTTACAATTATTGTCAGGACCTCAGCACAGCATCACACAACTTCTTCTAAATCGACGTGCAGAGAAAATACAGGAAACATTAAAACGTGAAAGTTAAATTAACCTCTCGATTTCTCGTCAATTTTCGTATTTTTGACCAACTATCATCATCACTTCATATTTCAGTTGGCATTTAACACTTTGACTGCGACGTGAGGCATATCTGGTCACAGAGGGAGTTTTTATTATGCTGCTGACCGACCAGCAGTCACAAACTCAATTTTTAACAGTTCTCAATCAAAACTAAATGAAAAGATGATAGAGGCAATTTTTTATTCCTTCAACATTTTAAATTACGATTGACTTTAAATTTAAGTTGAATATCAAACTTCAGTTGTTCATGCCGCAGTCAAAGTGTGAAGTGGGTTTTCCCGAGAGGTCATGTTCAAAGGTGCACATTGAAATGAACGATGTCTCTGACTTTCAAAACTCAACAAACGGTTGGTGCGGAGAGTCGCTGCTCCATAGTAACAAAGCTCAACTACTAAAACTTCAATCACAACAGTCTGCAGAGTCACGTTAGAGTATCAAAGTATTAAAAAAAGTCCTCTGCAAATTGTGTGCGTATTGGAGCTCATTTCTTTTTAATTTCAAGGCGTCTCCATCGTTCTGATCGTCACAAGCACAGCCTCCGATGATCAACATTCGGCGTTGCTCTCGAATGTACCAGCTAACATAAACTGAGAAATAACGGTTCCGGGGAGCAAATGTCATCCTGTTCTTCCCACACAAATTTTGATTATGTTCTTAATTGGGTAACTTTTCTTATTTTGATGCCACAGCAGCCAAAAACGTACGCATAGTAACACTATGTCCCAGTCGTGTCTCATTCAAACTAATTAATCAAGAAAGCACATTGCATGGAGTTGAATACGAGTTCTTCGCCCACTTCAACACTGTATTTCTTGTCTTGTTTCAAACGAACTTATTATGTAAGCACATTAGATGAAGTTGAATACGAGTTCTTTGCAGATTTATGCAGCCACTTCAACAGTTGCAGTTGACACTCCTTATTCTAGATGAGGCTATCAAACGGGGGGTGGAATCTACCTGAGATCCCCAACTAATAACCCGAGCCAAATCTATTTCTTAATACGACTAAAATCCCGAGCTTTGCAATCGAATCATGTACTGTTTTCAACGATTTTAGTACATCGTTAACCATCAACTCAACTCGCTAGAGGTAGAACACATCAATTGAGAAGGATGTGAGTAATTACCAAATCAATAAAACCACGAGGCTACTTTAAAACCAAAATTTTTTCCATAATATCAAGGCAAATATCACGCAAAAAATAACCAACGAAGCGCCACGCACCAGAGACGTTGGCTTAGCATTACAGCATTTAGCTTTCCTAGTTAGAGATGATCACAAAACTGCACAACAAGACACTCAAAAATTTAAAATTAACTCGAGGTATTTGGAAAGCATCGATTGCACTCAACGAAATACCTTCAAAAAGAAAGAAAAACCTGAAAACCGATCTCGTTTTTCGGTCTGATTGTCTACGAAGCTCGAAAGGCAGTGTGAAAACGAATATCTATGAGCCAAACATATTGTAGGAGAAAAAAATGACAAGACAGGCGCACACACAGAGTAGGGATGGCAGATAGAGAGCAGCAAGCAGTACGTATCTTGAAGTGGTGACACATATTCGACGCTAAAATTGGAAATCCGTCCTGCCTCCTGACGGACGAAATACAAAGGGGGGGAAACAAAGGGAAGAAGGTGGAGGGGTGAGGGGGTGAGGGGGTGAGGGGGTGAGGGCACTTGAGATGTGGAGTGCCAGCTGCCGAGCTCAAGTTTCATTACTTGCTCGCTCAAGTTGCATCACCATCAGGCTTGAGCCTCTATACCATCTGGCCAGCTCACTCGAGTTTCATCTCTGCCTTGAGATTCGGCTGAAGTACGATGAACTTTCAGCGGCTGCACGCTGGTGTTCCAATTCTATCTCCATGAAGTTTCAGCAATATTTTACTGGCTTTCAGCACTATCCCACTGACGTTTCAGCACCATTACACTGACGTTTCAGCACCATTACACTGACGTTTCAGCACCATTACACTGACGTTTCAGCACCATTACACTGACGTTTCAGCACCATTACACTGACGTTTCAGCACCATTACACTGACGTTTCAGCACTATCACACTGACGTTTCAGCACTATTACACTGGGTTTCAGCAGCAGCACGCTCAGCAGCAGCACGCTCAGCAGCAGCACGCTCAGCACCAGCACGCTGATGTCTCAGCTATAACAAATGGATGATGCACACAGCCCTAGAATACTAGTTAACTACTCAGTAAAACCTAATGAAAATTTTACCACCAATTTCATAGCCCGAGAGACCTAGGGATCGAACGGCAGCACAGTTTAGAGTTCTACACTGAAGAGGAAAGTGAAACAAAGTTTTCGCTTTTTTTCCAACATCACCAATGGCCAATAAAATCAACTCAATACTTATTTAGATCGTGCTTTTGGCTGGATTTGATTAAACCGTCAGCTAGGGTCATGTCCATGCTCAAGAAAAGAATTCAAACTGTCTTCTCACAATATTATGATTTTGAAATAAGGACTTCTCCATAGAAACAATATTATTAGAGAGGATTAAATGGGCATAAAGACGATGGCCTCTATTTTCCTTGCTACGAAATGAATCTCAAACTGCGGGAGAATTGTGACCTTAACGAAGTTAGAAAGAAGTAGATCGAAATGAGTTCCACTCTGAATACACACACACACACACACACACACACACCACTCACACACTCACTCACACACTCGAGGGTTGCATCAACGATGAGCGTAGCATGTCTCCTTCTTGCTCACGATAGCAAGAGGATGCAAGTGCTGCGGGTGTACAGACGCCGGCTGGTCCTTGTTGCAGCGTGTGTACTGCAGCAGCACCAGTAATACCAGCAGCAACATCAGCAACACCAGCAGCAACATCAGCAACACCAGCAACATCAGCAGCAGCACCAGCAACACCAGCAGCACCAACACAACCACCACCAGCAGCACCAACACCAGCAACACCAGTAACAAAAACGCCAGCAGCACTAACACCAACAGCAGCACCAACACCAACAGCAGCACCAACACCAACAGCGGCATTAACACCAGCAACACCAACACCAGCAACACCAACACCTGCAACACCAACACCAGCCACACCAACACCAGCAACA
>JACJUY010002657.1:33034-45723 GCA_014220935.1 Platorchestia sp. MABIK | reverse complement strand
AGCGGCATGTTGTGTTGAATGTGCAGCGGCATGTTGTGTTGAATGTGCAGCGGCATGTTGTGTTGAATGTGCAGCGGCATGTTGTGTTGAATGTGCAGCGGCATGTTGTGTTGAATGTGCAGCGGCATGTTTTGTTGAATGTGCAGCGGCATGTTGCGTTGAATGTGCAGCGGCATGTTGTGTTGAATGTGCAGCGGCATGTTGTGTTGAATGTGCAGCGGCATGTTGTGTTGAGTGTGTAGTAGTTCAGTGTGCAGTACGGTGTACTAGGCATCATGCCAGACTTCGTACACGTATATTCGATGAATGTATGTAATTGTACATCTTCAACGAGAACACTCAATAAAGTCCAAATGTGTCAGTATGGAGCATTCAAATGCCAGCTCGCAGTACACTAACCTGTTTCACGGTTTGTTCAAAGCGCATTGAAGCTAAATTGAATTTTGTGCGAGCATCACAAGCTTGTTATCGCTAAGGGTCGGCAGAAGCGGCATAGCTGGATTACATCTCCTTTTTGTTCTACTGCAGCGTTTTTCTATTTTTAGATTCCATCGGGCGTTCTTAATGTCAATGACCATAATTTAGTAAAAGTAGGGAATTTCTTTCGCTGTTCTCATAATTTGCATGAAAAACGATACATAAGTTCACACTTGAGACGCGCAACTGCAAGGTTCACCAGATTGTACTTTTATATAGTTACTTTTTCAAATTTGCATAACGTAAGATACTCCTAATTTCAGAACATGTTGCCAAAGCATGGCTCTGCTGTACCTACATGAAATCTGAACAGCATCTTACTTTCGTAACTCTAATTTGAGTAACTCAGTTAATTCTGAGAAGCAAATGTTGAGCACAACCTCGGCTTTGTGCGCTGCCGCCACTATTCACTTCGCAGGCCGGCAAACACGCATCAGCAAATCTCAGTTCAGGACAAACACAAAATAACGTCAGGGCAGAAACGTAATCTGAGGAGAGTTATATTTCCCGTGACGCTTCCTCAGCACTAAAGCCGAGCGCCCCTCGCTGAAAGCATAGCAAATACACGCGATTTAAGCGTCAACATTTACCGGGCCCTGAATTATGCCCTATTTCAATGAAGAAAAGAAACATCTTTAAAAGTCCCCTGCCGGAATACGACTTCAAGGGTCCACTTTGGCCTCACTTTTGCCCGGACTTTTGGTTCGTTTCATTTCTGCTTGAAGAAGTGGAGCACTCACAGGAGCACCTTCATAGAAATAGTTACGACCGGCAGCTCAGCTCACGATAATACAATTAGAATAAAAGATATGACTCGACAAAAAGGCGGAGCAAGAGCTCCTCCGTACTCCATACTTGAACGTCGCCTCCGCTCTTTGCGTCAGCACAGCGAACTGAATCTTGAGACCATGAATTTCATCGGGAAAAATTCAAAAGTACAAGTTAGAGTCTGGAATTCAATTTGTCCGGAGCTTGTTGAAATATATGAGCTGGAAAAGGTTATGATACGACTAGAAGATGACGACAGGAAACGGACGATACGAAAAGTGGAAGTGTGTTACTTGTTCCTCGCAGTAGCTCACGCCAAAATAACCTCATTTTAACAAGGAATGCATCTAAGGGAGCACAGCTATGGAATCAAATATTGCCCCTATGTAACCCTCCATTCGAGCGACAAAACTTATATTTTGAAAATGTATTTCTGAATACGCACGGCCTTTCGTTTGATGTTCAATGATTGGTTCTTCCGTTCCGAGTAATCTGATCTCGTATGGTGCATTTTTTTTTTAATTATCAGCCCTCTTTTTTGGTCAGAAATTTAATTGCCCTAAGTCATAAGCCAATTTACCCTAAGTCATCCGTAAATTTACCCCAAGTCATAAGTCAATACTCATCTGCTGATTTAATACTCACATGGGAAGGGGAGAATAAGACTAGATACACTGATTCAACAGACTCTGCACACAAATTCAACAGACTCTGAGACAAATTCAACAGACTCTGCACACAAATTCTACAGACTCTGCACACAAATTCAACAGACTCTGCACACAAATTCAACAGACTCTGCACACAAATTCAACAGACTCTGCACACAAATTCAACAGACTCTGCACACAGATGCATAACGACAGTTCCAAGACTTCCAAGTTTCTCCCTATCTTAACTGGAAGGTATAATGACAAATTTTTGCCCCAAATAAACTGCATTTAAATAACGGAGTTTAAAAGGCTTGGGAGCCCAGAAAGACTAGCTGAAGAGACATATTTGTGCGGTGGCCGCTCTCACAAGTTGTGCTCAATAAAGCAGCGGCGGGGAAACTTGCGGCGCTCTTTAATAAATTGCAGGGAATGTATCACAAGGACCTCAGAAGCTCCCAAGTTTGGGAAACCGTTAAAGTTGCCCTGCAAGGCGAAATTCTTCCTCAGTACTGAGATATTTCTCAAATAAAAGACAGAAAAACTCGGCGTCAACTGCCCGGAGCTGGCAAGTCCGGCTGCAGCGGCGCGCGCGGTGTGAATTCCGAGGCATTCTGTACGACAATTAAATGGTTCCTGATATGAGCGTTGCATGATTATATTAGGTTATCAGTTCGCTCAAGTCTACTTAAATAGTTCCTCATTTAAGCCTATTAAATAGTTCCTGATTTAAGCCTTTAAAATAGTTTTTTATTTAAGCCTAATAAATAGTTCCTGATTTAAGCCTATTAAATAGTTCCTGACTTAAGCATTGCATGATTAGATTAGATAATCAATTCGCCCAAGTCTACTAAACAATTCCTGAGTTACGCGTTACATAATTAGATCAGATATTCAATTCGCTCAAGGCTCTTTGACCACAACATAGGTATTCTGAAGAGAGGGGAAGGAAAGCACGGCTTTGAATTTAATTAAAAAAATACGGGGAATCCATGCACAAGATGTGTACCTCAGACTGCATGTAGAAACAGAGTCGAAAATTGGTTCCGACACTGTTGATTATATCTTATGAATAAGATCAGATTATATAAGTTAGTTTAAGCCTCTGCCCACAACAAAAATGATCCAAAGAGAGGATGGAAGAAGGCACCATTAAGTATGGCATTACGTCATGAACATCAGTGTCCAGAAGCATAAATACCATATCATCAAATGAGCCCTTTTTGACTCCATAGTTCCAGGAACTTTGGGGACTACGTTTTTACTTTCGTGGTGATTTCTATTTAGTCTACGGAATTTAATTTGCTAATTTCATTAAAACAGCAGCTCTAAAACGTTCAGGTTGTCGCAATTTAAGAACTTGTTCTCAAGTGCAGGTCATCTACAATTTTGCTACTTCAATACCTCCCGTCTTCGTCCAGTAAAGTTGATTTACTTACTGCAGTTCAAACTTAACTCTGACTACGACGTGACCCACCGGTGGTACACGGAGGGGATATTCATAATGCTGCCGGCCGACCAGTACACATAAACTCAATAATCACAAATACTTAATCAGAACTAAATGAAGGCGCGATCCAGTTAATGTTTGCTATTTTCAACACTGCTAACTACAACTGACTTTAAATTCCACTGCCGCAGTACAAACTTAAGTGCATCTTGTCAAGTCTTATCAGTGGGGCTGCTCTTATTCCCACTTGGCATGCACAGTTCCCTGATGCAAAAGCACTGTAGACATTCATGACAACGTCGGAGGTTACATCCAGTGCAAGTGACGACTTAATGCACGGCGGGGCGAGCGGGAGAGCAATTCAAGTCTCCGTGCCACATGTGTGCCAAGAAATAAAATGCAATAAAAGAATTGCAATTGACTGATGCAATTAATGAAGAACGGCAACGCATAATGGATAAATTGTGGCGTATTCTCCTACAACAAAAATGTGAAAGTGAACTGACGCATGAAGACGCCATTAAACAGTATGGAATATTAAGGAAAGGATTTCCAGGACCCTGTACTAATTTCTTAAGTTTATTTACATTACATTGCACCTTTAGCGCACTCAAATAGTGCACAGACACAACTAACTACGAGAGCACACTTGAAATAGCGGTTTTATTCCGTTGTTTGCTCTGGTCGATTAGCAAAAATTGACTGCAGCAGCAGTAATTACAGCTCCAAGAGCAGTACTTTCAGTAGCAAAAATAGCAATAGAAAAAAGATTAGCTAGAATAGCAGTAACAGCAGTAGCAGTAGTAACAGAATTATTAAGCAGTAGCAACAAAAGCAGTAACAGCGACGTCATCAACAGTAACAGCAGTAACAGTAGGAGCAGCAGCCGCAGTGGTAACAGTAGCCGTAGTTACAGTAATAGCAACAGCAGTAATAGCTGCAGCAGTAACAGCACCAGCAGTAACAGCACCAGCAGGAACAGCACCAGCAGGAACAGCACCAGCAGTAACAGCACCAGCAGTAACAGCACCAGCAGTAACAGCAGCAGCAGCAACAGCACCAGCAGTAACAGCACCAGCAATAACAGCACCAGCAATAACAGCAGCAACAGCAACCTACAGTACAGAAGGCAGCGGCAGAAGACGCAGCAGAAGCAATAACAGTAGCAGCAGCAGAAGCAATAACAGTAGCAGCAGCAACAGCACCAGCAGTAACAGCACCAGCAGTAACAGCACCAGCAATAACAGCAGCAACAGCAACCTACAGTACAGAAGGCAGCGGCAGAAGACGCAGCAGAAGCAACAACAGTAGCAGCAGCAGAAGCAATAACAGCAGCAACAGCAACCTACAGTACAGAAGGCAGCGGCAGAAGACGCAGCAGAAGCAATAACAGTAGCAGCAGCAGAAGCAATAACAGCAGCAACAGCAACCTACAGTACAGAAGGCAGCGGCAGAAGACGCAGCAGAAGCAATAACAGTAGCAGCAGCAGAAGCAATAACAGTAGCAACAGCAACCTACAGTACAGAAGGCAGCGGCAGAAGACGCGGCAGAAGCGAGTGTGGCGCGTCCATTACAAAATTTAATTTCTTCTCAAGGTAAAGTACATTGGAATCCGAAATAGAAGGCGGCTGGTGCTTGGGCTCCCGCAAACAACTTAATTCAAAGAAAAGTTTGGGAAGAAATACTTGGAATGTTTCCAATTTGGCCGATACAACAGCTTCAGATATCGGAAAAGGCTTCGAAGCACATTTCTATTACTAGGGCAAGCATTACAAGGGCCTTCCCAATAGTTATTGCGCCCCTCGCTCCGGTTTGCGGCAGGCATTGGCCAGGAATGTTGTCTATCAGAGGTGCGCGGGCAACGCAAACCTCACACCGATTCGAGTCCAACTCGTCTCGCTCTCTCCCTCTGTATCGGGGTGATAATGTTATCGCTCATGTAACTTTTTCGAGTGAAGTATAGATCCGATTCATGAAGAGACATTCTCCTTTTTTGTAAGAAAAGATCGAGTTTGCTTTGCGTTCTATTGGTTGATCGCAAGCACTCGTACGTCTAAGTTTGAAGACAAAATCTGATGGGAGGATGCAAGTAACCCAAGTAACTCACTGCTTCGCTAAGCATTGAGCTGAATCACTGAACGAGAAGACAAGCAACATTACCTAATGGTGAGTCTTTACGGTGATGAAACATTTTATACTCGGCTTGCAAAAATGGCCTCATAGCGACAGAGAGTCACAATACATTATATATCAAATTGCCGGTGCGATTTTGGAACAGTGCGCTCTGGTGGCATACTGGAGCAAAATAAAATCTGTTGAGGCACGTGCACCGCTGAATTTTAACAGAATAAAGACTACTTATTTATGAAAGAGAACCAGTACAGTTGCGTATCTCGCTTTTCTCGTTTCGAAAGTCTGGCGAAGCACTGCATTACACAGGATAGAATGCATTACACAGGATAGAAAGCATTACACAGGATAGAATGCATTACACAGGATAGAAAGCATTACACAGGATATAACAACACATCCTTGAACTTATGAACAATAGTCTGGCAAGCACGAGGAATCAAATTCTACTTTTAAATAGACTATGCATCCGGAAATTTGACACCTTGCTACGGGACGGTTGTGTTCTCGCTCTAGTGTAGGGGTTCTTAATCTTGTTGGAGGTACTGAACCCCACATGTTCCACACATGCATTCATCGAACCCTTCGTAGTTGGAAAAATAAAATGTGTTTCTTGACTTCAATTCAAAATATATGTACATTACTATATACTGCATTAGTGGACAAACTGAGTCATGCCGAACCCAGGGGTTCGACTCACCGAACCCCTGGCGTTCGATCGAACCTGGGTTAAGAACCCTTGCAGTCTAATGCAACTCAGATGTCTGCCACAACCACACGCTAACTAGAGCAACAGAGTTCATCTCGCCACAGCTGCAGCATTTCTATTCAGGCGCCCACACTCTGTTTCTTTCCCGCGGTTAACACTTTCTTTGACTGCGACTTGAGCCACCGGTGGCCACAGGAGAGATTTTCATTATGCTGCTAGCCGACCAGTAGTCACAAACTCTATTTCCATAAATATTCAGTCAAAACTGAATGAAAGCACGATCCAATTAATGATCGTCATTTTCAACATTGCTTACTACCATTGCCTTTGAATTTGAGTTGAATGGTAAGCTTCACTTTTACCTGCCGCAGTCAAGGTGTTAAAGATGTAACTCTGTTCATACCGATCCGAGTTTCTATAAAGAGTGAGGGCCGCTGCGCACCATTAAAGATGTGCAGCCAAATGAACTCAGATCTTCCCGCGTATATTGGCTGCACAAGCGTTGGATTGACATTGATTCCAAATCGAATGGGCATTTCATGTCAACCAAAGTGCAAATGCATTTCGGGAGGGACTTTAGATGGTCCGCCTCTGCTTAACTGAGACGACTAGACTTCTGTAAAGTTATTTTTTTTTATATTAGGTAATGTAAAAGCTTGAATATCGAGTTAAAAATTATGACAGGTTTTTCTTTGTACATTTATCATGTGAGATATGATCTTCTTTAATCTAATGAGTTCAAATGAAATCCTGTACCACAGGCATTCAAACATTAACACTTCGACCGCAATTGGTTAACTGAAGTTCAGTGTTCAACTCTAAAATAACGTCAACTGTAAAAAAAAAACAATTATAAAAATAGTGAACATTACATGGATCATTTATTCATTTAGCTTTAACTAAGCATTTATGAATTATGAGTTTGTTTCTGCTGGTCGGTCAGCAGCATTATGAAACCCCTTCGTGGCCACCGGTGGCGCACGTGGCGGTTAGAGTGTTACAGTATTATTAGAGCCGCGCTACACATTGAAAATATTTACCCGAATGGAAATCTACATTGATGGAAATTTTCAACCTGTGCCCATGGGTTAAAAAACATATATCGCACACCATCACATAAGAGACAATTGGAAAAGTGCTGCCAATTCCTTCAATAAAATAAAAATTTCATGAGTCCTATTTCCACTTAATTAAGCCCTTCAGCACTAGATAATAAAACATCAGCCTAAACTTTGTTCTACAAATTAACTAAATATTCGTTAAAACCTTTACATTTTCTTCGCATGCACCATAAGCGACGCAAATCTTTTTAATTTGAAGACCGCACTTAGGGCAATTTACAGTCGGCACCAGCAAAGAATAATTATTAGAATTATAATAAGAGTCTATTATAATACTTTTTACACTCGAGAATAAGAGTCTATTAGAATACTTTTTACACTCGAGAATAAGAGTCTATTATAATACTTTTTTCACTCGAGAATAAGAGTCTATAATAATACCTATTACACTCGAGAATAAGAGTCTATTGTAATACTTTTTTCACTAGAGAATAAGAGTCTCTGATAATACCTATTACACTCGAGAATAAGAGTCTATTTTAAAACTTTTTTCACTAGAGAATAAGAGTCTATAATAATACTTATTACACCCGAGAATAAGAGTCTAACATAATACTTATTTCACTCGAGAATAAGAGTCTATCACAATAAAGTCTTGCAGAATCTGTAGAGTTTCAGAATCGGTGAAGTGAGCTGAAGCTCGCATCTTGAACCGAGAGTGAACTGTTACGACGCTTACCTGAATTTTGGCCGTTACGAAAAGCATGACGGCGATCTAGCTAGCGGCATCGTAAGAGATTACACATGCAAATGAATAAGCTCATTTAGGGAACCATTGCGAGTTGTTTCAATGAAGCTTTTAGTGGGAGAAGTTTGAGATTTAATCCCGTATAGAGTGAAGGAAGCCTTAAGAGCCACGAATGCCCGTGTTCAGTATGCACAAGTGGCTCAATTAAGTTCATGGCAAGCAGCTTTTCCCATCAAAGTTCTGGCTGATCCAAATCTCCGGCAAGACAAACCTGACGAAGCTCAACTTCCATTCTTTGCAGCCTGAATAATTTCGAAGCACTTCCCGGGAGCGCAAGTTTCTTTCAGTCTATAATTAAGCTCGGAGGGAGACTACAGACGAACGTGCGCAGCAATGGCAGGAACCGACAGTTGCGTGAATAGGTAGGTGGGTCGATGCAGCGGGTGGATAAACAGTTGGATGAAAGTATGGCAGTTCAGAGACGGATGACGAAAGCGGGGAACCAATACGATCCGAGTATTAAATTAGAGAAATAAGTAAGAGCCATTACGACGAAGACAGAGACGGAACAATGGAAATAAGGCGGAGTCATGACTAAAATAGCGACGGAACAAAAGAATCTGAAGCAACATTAGCATTCAGAGGCGGAGACAAGTTCTCCACAGAAGTCTCTCCTCTACGCAAGCTCGTGCAGATTAATATAACTTCCATTAGAAATATTTCAGACAGCGGAGAAACAAAACGACGTTAAAATCCCACGAATTTCATCACAAGACTGAGAGGAAATTCAACACAGCAAAGCTGTTACACAGGCACGACACAATATCAAAACTACATAGTTTGGCGTAAATCATTCCAGGTGAAACCAGAATTTTGGCCGCCAGTAAACAAGTCGCTAACAACTCGTAATCCGAATCTGGATCGGCCAGCCGATGCTCTGAGGGGAGTCGAGGCGATGGGAAGAGAGGAAGAGTAATCAGCGCTTCCCACAGAGCAGCTTCATTTCCTAAGCCATTGTTAAGGCAGCGGGACGGCTCGATACAAGGACCAGCCGAGATACGAGTTGTTCGATGAGACAATTTCCGGACCAGAATACCAGACCGCGCAGCAGCCACTCCTGATTAGCAGCCCAGTTATTGGTGGGAGCTGGTCTTGTTCCTTCACTGCCCGTGGAACTGTCTCTCTACATACCTGGCTTATGAGCCTACATTCTCAATGGCTTCGTGATTGATTGTAAGAATGTCTCTTTACCTGGGCAATGCGCCTAATTTCTCAATGATTTATTGATTGAAAGTTGAAACTACATTCGCATTGATGCGTCTGATTTTTAAAATGAAAAGCAAGAATTACTCATATTTGTTTTATTTTATTCCCTACATTTTTTTGATGATGAACCGTCGAGTTCGAAACGTTCAATTTTATTTCTTTTGACTTTGTTAATTTTATTAATAAAAATTACCACACGTACGTCCATTTTCGCCTTGCTTTTCATTTATTGATTGATTATAAGAAAGTTTTAGCCTCATTTTACCACAACAAAGATGTTCATAGAAAGGAAAGAAGAAGGCACCATTTAGCATGGAGTTAAACGAACGTGGAATCTTTGCACAAAGGGTTTTCACGCAAAGGATCCTGTGCGCACAGAAACAGTAAGATAAGAAGGTATGTTAATGAAACACGAAAAAAGTTGAAGAAGAAAGTCAGAAGTGCTGAAAAACAGGTCAGCAGTGGACCGAGAAAAGACGGTCCTTAACAAAACAAAAATATTTCATTTCAACAAAAAGAAGGCCTACCTAACTCTCAGCTCGGAACCGTGCATTTTCTCCCAGGGATTAATTTCTCAATGATGTTCTTTCAAATACATGATATTACTTTTCCTAGTAACTTATAGAAAGTAGATTTGAATATATGGATTTAAGTACATGGGATTATTTTATGAAGTAACTTATAGAAATTGGATTTCAATACACGGGAATATTTTCTGTTGTAGCTTATAAAGCCGTGGATAAACAAAGGAAAATATGGGATTATTTTAGGTATTAACTTATAGAAATTGAATAAACCCAGAGGAAATGAGAACAAAAGTCGACTACTCACCCTGCCGAACTGCTCGAAGTAGTTCTTCACGTCCTCCAGCGTGGTGGGGGCAGACAAGCCACCCACGAATATTTTCTTCGTGCGCGTCACCATCTGGAAAGAAGAACGAAAACATCAAAAAAATGTCACAAATAGCAATTAATAGCAACAGCCAACACGTCAAAAAAATAACATAAAAACACATACATAGAAAACAAAAACAACGGCCAACACGTCAAAAAAATGATATCAAACTAGACCAAACGCGCAGTCATACATAGCAAGCAATAACACCGGCCAACACGTACATCCCAACAAACACAAGGATACTAAAGCGTACATAATACAGAAGACAAAGCAACATCGGAGCAAGGCGGAAGCCTCAGGCCCGACGCAGGTGCGGCGCAAAGCAGAGCCAGCGATCAGGGCCGAAGTATTATTTATTGCGTGCGCATAAATAGAGGGAGTCATTCCAGGCGAGAGGGATCAACGTCGGATCTGCGCGAATACCTCGGCAATGTCTGATGTAGATCTGGGGTGTGTAGGTCTGGTGTGTGTGTGTGTGTGTAGGTCTGGTGTGTGTTTAGGTCTATTATACATGTGTGTGTGTGTGTAGGCCTGGTATATGTGTGTGTGTGCGTGTTTGTAGGTCTGGTAAAGCGTGGCGCCTGCTGTGTGATATTCTTCTGAAATGTGTGATGTTGGAGTAGATTAGATGTTAGTTTAAGTCTCTCTAACCGCAACAAAGACGTTCCATAGGAAAACACCATTTAATACAGACTTAAGGGAACGTGGAAGCCATGCACAAGATGCATAGAAACATTAAGCTGAGAAAGAGATTCAAGAGTCAAGCAAATGAGTTGAATAAGGAAGTGGTAAGTGCTGAAAAACAGGACAGAAGTGAACCGAAAAAAAGATGGTCCCAAACAAAACAAAAAACTCATTCCATTTTAATAAAAGGCAATCTAACGTTTAGCTCGGGATGTCACAGCTTCCCCCTGTGAATCATGTGGTCTCCGAGATGGCCACATACTCCGCTCGTACATAGAATTGATTGCATTTTTCCCTGAATAACTCTTGTTAGATGCATTGAAAGACCGCTATTAAATGAAATAATGCAACGTATTTCTGGCTTCATAAAGAAATCGGCGGCGGAATAAAATCACCAGGATTTTTGAATCTCTGTTGAACGCTTCACAGCATAAATTTATATTATAGTTTACCAAGGGGAATTAATTGCAGTTGATAGGAAGACACGCACAACCTTGCTGCTACAGCTTCTGTTGCCTGCACAACCAACCAAAAGAGGCGGATTGATAACTTTTTAACTTTGTATTCAAGTAGCGTCGAACAAAGTACTATTGTAAATCAGACAAATAGAGTGATAACCCAATCATATACTTCTGAAGACAAACAACATGACTTAAACGTTCCAAAAATCCATAATAAATACAAATTGAGGAAGGTCAATGTCACCCTTAAGATGCCTCTAAATTTGTAGAACAGAGCGCGAAATTCTATCCCTAGATGCAACAATATAGTAATCGTGGATGAAAGTTTCACTAGCCTCACGCACAAAATGTAGAGTAGAGCGCAAAATTCTGCTCTAGTTACAACAAATCGCGAAGAAAACTTTCACAAACTTCACGCACAAAATCGGTTTTGGAGCATTTTTCTCATCCGAGATGTGTTTATGATTAGAAGAAGCATGAAAGAGACCTCCGACGGCACAAGTAAGCGAGAAAGTAGCTTAGCAAAAGAAGTGTTTGTAGAGCTCGTGCATGACGAGTTTGGGGCTGTTTAAGGGGACCAGCGTTTGATAACAGCCTCACGCTGCTAGTAAAGAGAGATGCAAAACCTCTGAAGCAGCGTCACCGCCTGAGACAAAGACACTACGTCAAGAACGATGGTAAGATGTTGGAATATTTCATCTTGATATGTAAGATGTTGGAATATTTCAAACGATGTAAGATGTTTGAAAACGATAAACGATGTAAGATATTTGAAAACGAGAAACGATGGAAGATGTTGGAATATTTCAACTTGAAATAGTATTTCTTCGTCATTTAAGAAGTTCACTATCATTTTTAAAGAAGTAGATCAATATAAACTCTACCTTTGCAGCAGCCGGCACTACAGAGGAAAAAACTATTAAATGTAGCAAACATAAACGATTAAATTGAGAAAATCGCTTTTTGATTTTGGTTTATTGATAAACAATGCTATGTCGTTCCGTGGTATTTATGAACGATATTTAAAGATAGCTGTTATGAGCACGTAACATATGCTAGATAAATAAGAAATTTTTCTCACTTCTCAGGCCCAACTATTGAATACGAGAAAGAAACAACAACAATGCAACACGGAAGTAATTAAGATAACAAATACAACACTGAGGCAACAAAGACAAATTAAATAAGATAATAATTCGACGAGCAACACTGAAGGGAGTTTGGAGCAGGAGTGGAGGGAGTGGGAGTAGATGAAGTGTTAGCTGGAGCCGGCTGTAATGGAGCTCGGGCTCAGGACAGAGTGTTGCCAAACACTACCTTGCTTCTCTCATATTTACTCGACGGCCTACGGCTGCAGCGAGCGCGCCTATGTCTCCTTGTTGGTGTT
>JACJUY010002657.1:12365-29995 GCA_014220935.1 Platorchestia sp. MABIK | reverse complement strand
GTGGTGCCAGGTGGTACAGTTGGTACTGGCTGCTGGTGTGTGTGGTGCTAGGTGGTACAGCTGGTGCCATCGACAGGGCCACAGCTGGCAGTGGTGTCTACAGTTCAGGCTAAATACTACTAACACACTCTTTTTTAAATATATTTCTCGCATTCATTTTAGTAGTCACTGAAACGACGCGGATCATCTCGAAGAAGTCCACATTGATGATTGCCTGCGAAGCATCTGTCGGAAGCTGCCGCTCCAACATCCAGTCTCGGTGTACAACACATCGCTAATAAAATGCAGTACATGCAAGCAAGACTGCATGGGTAAAGCAAGCATTATTACGATAAAAATAAGAGAATGCTCGTGCCTTGCGCTCGCTGCTCGACATAAAATGTTAAGCCAAGTAATCTTGGGAAGCGCCGTGATTGATTGAAAGATTATAAGAGCGTTTTAGCCTCCCTTTACCACAATAAAGGTGTTCAATGAGAGGAAGGATGAAGGCACCGTTTAGTATGGAATCAAGTGAACGCGGAATTCACGCATAAAGTGCATAAAAATAGTGAGCTGAGAAAGAAGTTCATGAAGCAAGATAAAAGTTGAAAAAGAAAGTAGTAGGTGCTGAAAAGCAGGACAGCAGTGAACCGAAAAAAGATGGTCCGAAACAAAACAAATAACCCATTCTATTTCAACAAAAAGCCCTACCTAACCTTTTGCTTGGGACCTCAAATAATCCCCCTGGGAATGCTAACTCTCATGGATACAATAGTAGTATACCCTGAGAGGAGCACCGTGATCATAAAAGCACAATCAGGAAAGTCATTGTGTAATAGAACATATCAAGGCAGAGCTACGCTTTCTTTCTTCGAGAAAGGATGGCGTAAAAAAATTCCTAGGATCGTCCGCTAATAACTTGAATGTGAATTTTGTACTGATTCAAGTGTTATTTAAACAGTCTTAAGATGGCAGCTTCCCCATTGTGTCGAGGAGGATATTCTTACTGATAACAAATGTCAAGAAATGTCACTTCACCAACAACACATGCCAGGAAGGGCAGTTTCACCAACAACACATGTCATGAAGGGCAGTTTCCCAACATGCGTTGGGCAGTTCCACCACCAACACGCGAAGGGCAGTTTCACCAACACGCGAAGGGCAGTTTCACCAACACGCGAAGGGCAGTTTCACCAACACGCGAAGGGCAGTTTCACCAACACGCGAAGGGCAGTTTCACCAACACGCGAAGGGCAGTTTCACCAACAACACGTGTCAGGAAGGGCTCGATCAGCGCAATAGGGAAGGGCTCATGAGCGTCCGTCATGCGAGGCGACGGGCGGCGCAGTTTTGCCCGTTACGGGCCCCATTCCAGCGTCTAAATGAGAATACCAGAGCCCGTAATTGCTACTGGCGACCGCTCGCTCTTTTTCGTTAGGCAAAAATAATTGCAGAAGCTCTATGGCCCCCAAAAAAATCTCCTTTCCCGCGCAAGACGCACTTTATCTCCAAGAAGTACGACTTCGCGTTTTTTTTGCATCTACGGTTAGCAGGTCTTGAAGTCAAGTACTTTGCAAAAAGCGATGCGCTGCTGAATATGACTTTTGTAATTTTCTAACCCTTTTTATTTAGGGTGAAGAAAACAAGTGGAAGGTTTTTTTGATTGGAGTAAATGTTTGGCGAAACTTTTCAGACGATCTTAAATGTTGGACAAAAACTGGTGTTTGATTTTACATGTAGAGTGCTGTAGCTCACCACAATTCACTTTGAATTTGAGTTAAACTTCAGCTTTACCTGCAGCAGTCGAAATGTTAACTAACCCAAAACTATTGCCTGTCCCATGCCGCATTAGAGGTCACGATATGAAAACATAAAGCTTATTTAAAAACAACTTACAAAAAAATTCCAGCATTTACCGCACACCACCAGACTACAAAAGCCGGAGCTCAGTCGTGACAACTCATACGTGGCCCATTTACCCACACATCAAAATTACAGTCATAGTAATTACTCCGTAACTCATTTATCCGTGGGAACAAATGATGACCGCAAATACTTTACCGCTCTTTTACCATTTAACTGGAGCACGATACTGGTAAACATCACCAGGCATTTATCATTCAAGAGAAGCACAGTAGTGGTAAATATTACCAATCGTTTACCATTCAACTGAAGCATGATTGTGGTAAATATTACAAAGAGTTTATCATTTAAGAAAAGCATAATAGTGGTAAAATTAGCAAGCATTCATCATTCAAGAGAAGCGCGATGGTGGTGAACATTACCAGGGGTTTATCATTCAAGAGGCGCTTACCGCTGAACAGAAGCACGACAGCGGCAAACATTACCAGACCCACTTATGAACACGCGGCATAAATAAATTCAAGAGCTAAACACGGGCAGGAGGGTGAAGAGGAGGAAGAAGGGGGGGCGTCGCAAGTGGCTTGAGATGTCATGATATTTACTCCAATGTCCATAATGGCAAAGAGATCTCCTGAATTCTCTCAGACGACGGTATATAGGAGCATTAAGCTGACGTTTATAACGCTCGCAGCTCTCACGGCCCTCTATGTGAAGATTCATAAAAACCAAAGCTGTAGAAGCCAGGCGGCAACGACTCCTCCGCCTAATGCTGTGATCAACTGTTATTCTTGCTTTCTATCACTAAATAGCGTGCCGTGTAAAGTGCTGAGGTGCACAGTTTTGACTATTTTTATCACTTAATACACGGATGTATGTGGCTACCATGTAAAATGGTGAAATCCACAGTTATTCTTATTTTATGATCATTGTATATCGTATGTATATAGATAAGTACGATGTAAAATGGTGAGATCCACAGTTATTCCTATCGTTTTATTATTGTATACTCGCATGGGTATAGTTACCATGTAAAATGGTGAAATCCACACTTATGATTATTTTATAATCATTGTGTATCCGTATGTAGCTACCATGTTAAATGGGAGACATCTACAACTATACTGATCGTTTTATTATCTATACACTCGCATGGGGATGACTACCATATAAAATGGTGAGATGCGCAACTAAACTCACTATCACAATATAGGGTAGTACATAAAATGGTGAGATCGGCAGTATTTATTATTCTATACTACTAAATAGCGTGCGATATAAAATGGTATCCATATTTCATTTGTAACATGGGCATGAAAATAGTACTTTCTTCAAACGCGCCGTTAGCAGATATCCGGAGAGTAAGAATAGGAATTACGTTCCTAAATACTGCAATGAAATACAGAAATGTGTTTTAGAATAAATACAGAAATACCACAGTGAACGCGCTGTAAAACCATCATATCGCGAGTAACATGAACAATAAGGACTCCAACCAATAACCACGAATAGCCGCGGAGTGAAACTACAGATACCTTGCCATAAAAAACTACATCGCGAAGCATATTCCGTTAAGGACTCAAAAAACTGAAGGCAGTAAAGGGGTGAGGTAAAGACTGTTACGCTCAAGCCCTCCTTAATTCAAACGGGTCTCTGCCGAGGTCATTGCCAGTTCCAAAACTCGGGTTAATGTTCGGCCTCAAGAGAGCTGTCAAATTTGGGCCAGAGCCTCCGTCTGTCATAGCGCGTCGGTCACTACGGACACTTCGGGCCTGTATGGCCTGCCAAGAACTGCATTTGAATGGGGCTACGGTGGGTACAGCACACGATAAAGTGCGGTCGTTGCGAGCTGTCGCGCGATAGTTAGAGCGCAGCAGCGAAATGAACCGTGCGCCACGACCCTCACGATCTTCGGAGGTGACTATGCAACCGTGCCCCAAATGGGGCCAACGAAGGGAGGAACATAGAGAAGGATCAGAAACAAACGCGGACACTGAGAAACTATCTTATAGAAAAAAATCAAAAACAAACACTGGGACTGGAAACTATCTTGTAAACAGAAATAAACATAGAGAACTGAGAAATTATCTTACTGAAACAGAAATCAGAAATGTGCAAGGACTCAGAGAAACTATTGTACAGAAAAAAATCAGAAATAAAGACGGGCATTGATGAACCCTCTCATAAACAGTTTATCTGGGATAAAAATGGAATCAGAAATAAAAACAGGCACTGAGAAACTACCTTGTAAACAGCTTGTCTAACAACTTACATTTTTAAATGCTAATCTTGACTGTAGAAGGCGCGAATGTGAACAAAAAAGGAACAATATCAAAGTGAAGCTATCTCATCAACACCTGGAAACAACTTGGGCTTCCAAATGCCAAAATGCCTCCATTTGTTTACAGAAATTAGATAAGATGTTAGTTTAAGCCTCCCTAACCGCAAAAAAAAAGCGTTTCAATAAGAGGAAAGAGGAAGGCACCTTTTAGTATGGGGTTAAGGGAACGCGGAATCTATGTACAAAGTGCTTAGGAATAGAAAGTTCAGAAAAAAGTTCATGGAAGACAATAAAAATTCAAGAGGAAAATATTTGGCACTGAAAAATAGACAGCAGTGAACCGAAGAAAGATGATCATTAAAAAATTTTTGAATTCAACACAACGAAGGCCTACCTAACTGTCAGCTCGGAACATTTACGGATGATTCGATCAAACCTTGCATGTCATCTACAAAACAACGAACTCAGAAACGACAGAAATGAAATGACACTTTCATATCAATGCATTCCTCACAATTTTGTTCTCTTAACATGCGATGAAAACTTTCCAATCTAAGAATCAACATAAAAAATTACGGAAATAATTGTTCAGATACTCATAATGAATGGAATTAGCAAGCCTGGATTTTTCATGCGCAAGAAGAAAAATTCACACCGGTGATGAAATTTTGAAAACTGGATATTTGACGTGAAGAAACCTTTCCTATTGAAAGGAATAATAAACGTTCGAAATGTATCAGACATCAGAGAACAACCTATAATATTTTCTAAACATCACGTCGCTAGAAACACGGCAAACTCGCATTCTCTCAATGCTACCTTCACAAAAACCAAACAGAACGCGGGTAACAACAATGTTTTCAAACGATAAACTTGTTCCAGTAATAGTTTTGTTTTCCAACGATAAACCCGACACGGCGATCGTTCTGTGCTTCAAACGATCGTTCCGTTTCCAAAGAAAAAAACCAGAGCCGTAAAGCACTGGAGAAGTACGCCGGCACCACACGACTACACACAGCCCCACACACACCACACACTCATACAAACGCACACACGATGCAGGAACGCACAACACACACAGCCCCACACACATATTTACAAACACACTATGCCGGGGCCAACTCACAACACATACTACACACATGTATACACGCACACAATGCTGGGATAAATGCATAACACACACACCCACACACACAAAGACATCATCATCAGAGGGAGGCAGGTCATCACAGGGAGCAGTTAAGCAGTCGCTCATTAGAGACCACGACGCGAGATACCGCCGCAAGTCTACGGAGCCCTCACGCACCAAATGGGAGGCCCCGCCCTTCTTGCTGTTTCATGCTGAGCTTCTCAAGCGCAACAAAGCCAGCAATTGAAATGACGTGGTTTTTCTCAACGAACCACCACGAACAGTGTTTGCTTATTTGCTTATTTTCACCGATAAATGGAGGTTTTAAAGTTTGCTTATTTTCACCGATAAATGGAGGTTTTAAAGTTTGCTTATTTTCACCGATAAATGGAGGTTTTAAAGTTTGCTTATTTTCACCGATAAATGGAGGTTTTAAAGTTTGCTTATTTTCACCGATAAATGAAGGACTGAATGAAATTGAACTGGCATGTGCTTGTAAAGCTAGGATTATTCGGAAGAAGCTAGGAAGATTCGATGACATTAGGTTTTGTTGCACGTATGTGTTCCTTTTAGTGAAATCAATTAATTTTCGTTGTTTTACAAACGCATTGAAAACATCTCTCCAAGTCGGTGAATACAAAGTACAACTGCTTTATATTACGTAAATACGAACTGTAAATGCTTCACAATTATGAATACAAAGTATAACTGCTTTATTTTGCGTAAAAACAATATTAGAACTGCTTTATAACATGTTTCTAGCAAAATAAGAAGGTCACATCAAAACCAATTTCCAGCTCAATACATCTGAATTCCGCTCGTTAGACCCCAACAAACAACAACAACACCAACACCACCACTACCAACACCACACCACCACTACCAACACCACAACACCACTACCAACACCACAACACCACACCACACCACCACTACCAACACCACACCACAGCACCACTACCAACAACACACCACACCACCACTACCAACACCACAACAACAACACCACAACANCACCACACCACCACTACCAACACAACACCACACCACCACTACCAACACCACACCACACCACCACTACCAACACCACACCACTACCACCACCACAACAACAACACCACAACACCACAAGCCAAACAAAAAGAACGGCCAGAAAGCTTCGCACGCGGCCCCCAGTCGCCGAAATTTGCATTGAGGAGAAAAGCGGCGCGTTTGGAGGCGGTCGATGGAACGCGCGGCGGAAGAACGGAGCTCGTCAGGAGTCCTGTCACTTCGTCGTTAGAATTAGATTAGTGGAAGCAACCTCAGTCCTGCAGGGGGGCGAGATTAGGGGCCAAGTCCCCTACCTTTTCTTCCCCCAAAGTCCATCTTCCAGTCCCGTTATCTTCCACAAAATCCCCCTCCCAGTCCCCTTCTCATCCCCAAGTCCCCCAGTCTCCTTCTCCTCCCCAACAGTCACCCCCAGTCCTCTTCTCCTCCCCAAAGTCCCTCTCCCAGTCCCCTTCTCCTCCCCAAAGTCTCTCTCCCAGTCCCTTCTCCTCCCCAAAGTCCCTCTCCCAGTCCCCTTCTCCTCCTCAAAGTTCCCCTCCAGTCCCTTCTCCTCACCAAGTCCCTAAGTCCCTTTCTCCTCTCCAAGACCCTTCTCAGTCCCTTCTTCCTCCCCAAGTCCCCCTCCCAGTCCCCTCCTCCCCCCCAAAGTCACCCCAAAGTCCCCCAGCGCCCCACTTCCTGGGGGTTCCAGAAATAGCAGCAACTCAGCAGCTCAGGGGGGGGACAGCGAAGGGGAAATGCTGTCGCTGCTTCATCACTCCCTGCTTCACACTGCACTACACTGATCTCCACTATACTGCACTACACAACACTGTTCTCCACTATACTGCACTAAACTACACTATTCTCCACACTGCACCACAATGCACATCCCAACACTGCACATGCCTACACTGCACGTCCCTACATTGTACATCCCTACACTGCACATGCCTACACTGCACCCCACTCAATAGCCCCAAACGCTTCGAGGACCAAGGGAGAAATGTTACTAACACCGGCAAAATAGAGCCTAAATACACCTGCAAATTATTCTTCCATGCGAGTTACCGTCGGGATACAACAACCTGACAATGGAGGATGTTCTATCCTTAATATCTAGTCTCTCATGACTCTAGGTAGCGTATTGTTTAAAATGTAGGGTAGTGAAATGTTTGCTTACTTGAAATTATTCACTTTCAAAAGCTACCCTAAGCTTCCGAGATTTTCGAACATTAGTTTCGTTGAAAACTTTCTTCAAAATGAAGATTTGCCCCTACACTGAACACATTCACTCCAATGAAGTGTCAGATATGACGAAAGTTTGCAATTTTATGGCAAGAAATTAAGTACTTTGCTTTAAGTACAAAAAAAAATTACTAATGAAGTTCTCAGAGCAACGCAATGAGCCAAGTGAAGCCGGTGAGTTAGTTTGAGAAAACTGTTTAATTATTGCAACTTAAACCTCTTCCGTTCCGGCACCTCAGAGCCTACGAAAAAACTTGCCTCTTTCTGTAACTTGAGTCCCAATTAAAAAACTCAACTGACTTTCATTATTTGTAGTTTTTAGCATCAGAAAACACAAGATATTTCTGGCTAAAAGCGTGTTTACTTTGCGAGATCTCGTGTCATCTTAAGATGCTTGCATTTGCTTTCCCGCCGCACCAACCAAACGGGGACAAGTTATCACAAGAGCTGCATGCAGAGAACTTTTCTCATCGCAATCTGTTGAAGAAACCTTTCCAAGAATTAATGCGGACGCGCTTCTCTTTGAAACGACAAGGCAAATACTGTGAATTTGAGCAAATTTTGTGAAGCAACACGAGAAGGAGCTCTAGCTGCCATAAGGACGTGAAAAGTAGGCGCGCGGGAGGAAGCAGTTTAGTGCTCGGCAAACAAGCCTTAAGTGCTCCAGTTGTGTAATCTCCTTCCAAATCCTCTGATGAACGAGTAGTGGCGAAAGCGGCGTAATCGTGCACGGGTGAGCCCTAATTATGATTATTAAGAGCAGCTCTAGGGCACCTTTATGGATCTACAAATCAGGTGCAAGGGCTCCAGTGATAGCGCGCTCGCTTCTAGGCAAGGAGATGAGACGGTCGAGGAAAGAACGGGCCACATCAGGCAGGCCTTATTGTGATCACAGTCATCACGGAAATTGCTTCCATTTAATGATGGTGCCTTAATTCTTCAGTCATCCTTGCTTACGTGCCGTGACAATAGCTGCGATATCGTAAAAATCAAGAACACATTTAGACTGCTGGAGAGATCAAACGCTGAGTCGGTTAAATCTGCACCAACTCTCAGAATAATAAACAGCCTGCAGCTTATTATTCAAACGAGACCGATGAAAACGAGGACAAATACCTTCAAATTCTTGTAAAGAGAACAGTATTTATTCAAATTAACATGGAAAATCACCCGAGGCAGAAGTAAAGTGGAGGTAATATTTGAAAATTAAAAACGAAGAAAAGGAAACGGCATCCAAGTGAGGCATTATAGAATTAGAAGGCGTCGACATGAAGAAATAAAAAGTTGCCGTCCAACAGAACACGAGGACGTCAACGTAATAGAACAACTCAGAGTGATTGATTATAAGAAACGTTTAGCTTATCTTTACCACAACGAAGATGTTCAAAGAGAGGAAGGATGAAGGCACCATTTAGTATGGAGTTAAGGGAACGCGGAATCTACGCACAAGGTGGATAAAAACAGTAAGCTATGAAAGAAGTTTATGAAATAAGATAAAAGTAGAAGAAGAAAGTAGTAGGTGCTGAAAAACAGGACAGCAGTGAACCGAAAAAAGACGGTTTGTAACAAAAAAAAACTTATTCAATTTCAACAGAAAGAAAACCTACCCAACCTTTACCTTGGGACCTCACATAACCCCCCTGGGAGCGTTAATTCCCATAGATACAATAGTTGTATCCCCCTGAGAGGAACAACTCAAAGTGTAAGTTTTGAAGAGATATTAAATTCTTCGCCAACCTGTAATGCATTTTAGGGTCGCTTTGATTCAAGTTGAAAATATTCTCTCTGATAAAGTACGAGAGAAAGTGAACCAACTCAAGAAACTTTCCTGTAATAAGTTCACCCTCCCCCCCCAATAAAAAAATGTAATAAACACCATTTGATATGGAATCATGGAATGGGTAATCTATGCGCATAGAAAGAGCAAGTCAAGAAAAACGTATATGAAGCAGGATATAAGTTAAAGAACACAGTCAGGGGAGCTGAATAAAAACAGCAGTGAACTGGAAAAAATGGTCAGCCACAAAACAAGTTAACTAACTCTGCATTAACATAATACCTAAACTAATAATCTTTGAGCAACTAACTAAACTAACTAATACCTAAACTAACAACATTTAAGCAAATAACCATAACTAAACTAATTAATACCAAAACTCATGCTTGGGACCTCACATCATCCTTATGTGATCACTTCAGCACCATTCAGACTAAATGCTACTCCTTGAACTTCTTTTTTAGTGGCTAAATAGATTATCGAGAACTTGGCTTGACAGCTAAACACATGCACTAGAACTTTAGTCATAATCTCATAATAGAAAATTAAGAGCAGACTAAAGAAATAAAGAGAAGAATAGAGAAATGAAGAGCGGACTAGAGAAATAAAGATTAGATTATTAGTTAGTTTAAGCTTCCCTATCCTCAACAAATACGATCCAAAGAGAGAAAGGAGGAAGGCGCCATTTAGAATGGAGTTAAGAGAACGCGGAATCTATGCAGAAAGGGTATAGAAACAGTAACTTGAGAAGGAAGTTCATGAAACAAGATAAAAGTCGAAGAAGAAAGTAGTAGGTGCTGAAAAACAGGACAGCAGTGAACCGAAAAATGTGGTCCTCAACATAACAAAAGCATTTTATTTCTATAAAAAGAAGGCCTACCTAACTCTTAGTTCGGGCCCTCACATTTTCCCCCTGGGAGCGCTGATTCCCATAGATAGAGAGGAATAAAGAGTAGAATGAAGAGCAGGCTAGAGAAAGAAAGAGGGAAATAGAAATTTAAAAAGCGTACTAAAGAAATGAAGAGCAGACCACAGAAATAAAGAGCAGAATAGAGCAAAAAAGAGCAGAACACAAAGAGGTCGGGCCCACAGGCCACCTCTGAACTGGAGCGCTCCAGAATCGATGGAAATCGCAGCTAGCAACATCGAGGTGAAGGCAAGCAAGACGAGCGACGTAGCAAGTATTATCAAGTTTGTAGCAGTAATGTCCCTTTTGGCAACTCGGCCGAACTTTGAGCGGTAATCCGGACCTGCGAGATTTCCCAGACTCTCTAAATCTTCGGAACCCGAACTAGAGAGATGCTCCTGCCCACAACCTCGCCGCTCCCCAGCAGGTTTATTTCCCAGCTGGTTTTATTTCCCAGGTTTTACCACCCAGCTGGTTATTTTTCCCAGCAGGTTTTATCACCCAAATGGTTTCATTTCTCAGCAGGTTTTATTTCCCAGCAGGTTTTATTTCCCAGCAGGTTTTATCACCCAGATGGTTTCAGTTTCATTTCCCAGCAGGTTTTATTTCCCAGCCTCTGCCAGCCCTTTGAAAATGAACTGCTTCCTGCACCTGTCAGTGAAAGAGATAGACAGAAATGTGTGGCATCATTCTTTCCGCTATGTGGTGACCCATGTTCTAAAATTTCTCTCAGTCAAGTTAAGAGTTTTCACACCTCACTAGAAGAGAGTTCATTGCATACAAGACTATCACACCTCACTACAGAGAGTTCATTGCATACAAGACTATCACACCTCACTACAGAGAGTTCATTGCATACAAGACTATCACACCTCACTACAGAGAGTTCATTGCATACAAGACTATCACACTTCACTACAGAGAGTTCATTGCATACAAGACTATCACACCTCACTAGAAGAGAGTTCATTGCATACAAGACCATCACACCTCACTAGAAGAGAGTTCATTGCATACAAGACCATCACACCTCACTAGAAGAGAGTTCATTGCATACAAGACTATCATACCTCACTAAAAGAGAGTTCATTGCATACAAGACTATCACACCTCACCAGAAGAGAGTTCATTGCATACAAGACTATCCAATGAAATGTGAAAAACAATGATCGTCAATTGTGACCTTAAAGCTCTTCAAGCTATAGTAAAGTTTGCCATGAAATTGGACGCATATTTCCCGCGCTTTGTTTCATTACTCGAGTCGAGCATTTTCTCACGGCCATTACTGCGAGCTAGCGAAGTGAGAAGAAATAGTTCACTTCCTTTGCTTTACAAACAGGCAGGATTTCGAGCGGCAGAGCACAATTGTTTACGGCGCAAAAGTCATCAGTTAGATGGAGCGCAACAAGAAAAGTTGAAGCAAAAACTTCGGCACTCTTAAAATCATCTCCCGCTGTCGTCCTCACAATAAAAAAAACTCTCGCTTGCGTCGAGTTACTCATGAAAAATAGCAGCCGACGCAAGTCACCGGGAAATTAAAAGCGAATTAAGTGGAACTGAAGCACGAACGTCCGTAGCAATGTGCTGGGCGGGATGATAGAAGCGCTGGTAGTTCTTCCGAGGGAAGTGAGGGATGGTTAACATCTTCACGCACTGATAACCGTTGAGCGACGACAATACCAATGTAGGAATTTAAAGACGATGAAGGCACCATGTATTGAAATGAAATTTAATAAATATTTTAAGAACTATGAATTCAAAACAAGTCAGTTCTATAAAATGTTTCGGAAATAAAGAGTAAAATCAGATCTGATTTTATGCTTTATTTTGAACTTCGCAGACTGTTAACTCAAGATAGATCTGGTCTCTGAAACGTTTGATAGAACTGACTTGTTTTGAATTTATGGTTCGTGAAATCTTCATTAAAAATGATTTCAGTACGCGGTGCTTTCTTCGTTTTTAAATGCCTATTGATCATTCGCCTTAAGAAACGTAACTTCCCCCACTTAATAAATTACAATACTAAAATGCTTATTGCTGAGATTATGAGCTTTACTGTCACTAAACCTTTTTTACAGGTACCAATCATTCATTGCCAAAGCGTTATGTTATTGCTGCGCCATAATTACTTTTACATCATAAAATACATGTCTGTTACAATTTTGCGAAAGATTAGATTATAGATTAGATTACGGGTTAGCTTAAGCCATCGAAGAGAGGGGAGGAAGGCACCATTTAGTATGGAGATAAGAGAATGAGGAATCTAGGCAGAAGGGACATAGAAACAGTAAGTTGAGAAAGAAGTTCATGAAACAAGATAGAAGTTGAAGAAGAAAGTAGTAGGTGCTGAAAAATATTACAGTAGTGAACCGAAAAAAGGTGGTCCTTAACACAACAAAAACATCTTACTCCTACACTGGCACAACTCGATTTAATTCTGTCCCTGAACCCTGCAAATTCCTACGACGACCGACAACTGAAAAAATAGAGTCAGAGCAATGTTCAAACCTCACGCAAGAGCCCACTAAACACAAATTTTTACAGTTACCTTCACGTATATACAAAAATTGAACTGTCCGACAACAGGCCGGAGACACGCGAAAACTACAAGCGAAACTTTCTACAATAATAAATAGTGGGCCAGCAAGAACTTCGTGAATACATTAGCAACAATATACGCCGCCCTTGTAAATACAAGGGAGTTTGAGCTGCAATTTTGAGCCCAGTTTGAATATCAGCCAGAAATTGCTGCGCAAGTTCAGAGCAGAGCGAACGATAAGCCTGGCCTTGAGATGTGTTCTTAACAAAATGTGTTTGCAAGATGAATCTGGTTCAACTTTAAAACAGTTAATTGCATCCCATAGCGTTACAAGCCAAGAACCATGACCTCCTTCTTATAGAGCACTTCTTATACAGAATGTCCCACGAAAACCTGAACCGAGTATTTATTTTCCCGTTCCAGTAACACCATCACAGGAATACCATGAGAATTTAATTTCTAGCAAAATTATTCTTCAAAATTAACCTATAGAAAAGGTATTACTGATTAAGATGGTATTACTGACCCGGGAAAATAAATACTCGGTTCAGGTTTTTGTGGGGCATACAGTAGTATTTAAAGCAGAACATTTTCTATGCGCTGAAGCTCGTATCGTACTATTTGTTTGCCGTTTTAGCACACGATGTTGCGAGCGCTACTAATCCTAATAGTAAAGTATTCACCGAATGAGAAAAAAGCATAAATAGTACCCAGAGGAAGAAAATAGTTTAAATAGTAAATTAATCAAGGAAGACATTTTAATAGAGGAAGCACTTCTTTCGACGATATCAACGAAGATCACTCAGAGGCTGTGGTCCAAGAAGCAGGCTCAGAAAAGAATTGAAGAGATGATCGTACCCTTCCTTCCTACTGCAGCGCCCGAAGCAATGAGCTTCAACGACCACATTAATTAAATAAAGCTTGGTGATTTATGCTGATAACCTTATACATTTTACCTAATAATATTCCCTTGGTGTGTTTTTTGTTTGGTGTCCGCTTCTGTGACGCTCTTTAAGGACGCTCAATGACCGTATCTGTGATACGAGTTTCACCAGTGCACAAGTACAAGAATATTTTAATGGCGGGTACTGTTGGGATGGATATATTTGTTGGCATCCACATCTGGAGGATTTATTTAATGGCGGGTACTGTTGGGATGGATGTATTTGTTGGGCATCCAGATCTGGAGGATTTATTTAATGGCGGGTACTATTGGGATGGATGTATTTGTTGGACATCCACATCTGGAGGATTTATTTAATGGCGGGTACTATTGGGATGGATATATTTGTTGGGCTTCCACATCTGGAGGATTTATTTAAGGAAAATATCGAGTCCCGACATTTTTGGCAGGCCGTGTACACTAGTCAATAATAAACTTCTCAATCATTAGGACAGAAGCCAAAAACACCCAACTGCATCCTCCTCTGCAAAAACTGAAAGCGTGGTTGAACTAAAGGAAGTGTCAGTTCTAAGAAGAAATCGGCAAAAACCCATTTATCCGAGTATAATTTCTAACACAAGATATAGTTTCAACACAAATCACAATACGAACACAGGCATTAATTTGAACAAGTCATAATTTGAACCTAAAGCCATCATGCAAGCGCAGGACGTACTACAGAAACAGACGCGCGACGAAAATAAGCTATGATCTGCCAAAGATCGGCAGGACAAGTGCCGCCGAAGAGTGGGAGCGAGTGTTGGTGTGTTTAATACATCAGTGTATGTGTGTGTGTGTGTGTGTGGGTTTAACACATTAGTGCATGTGTGTTTCATACAGCAGTACATCATACGAAGGTTGCGCTGTGCCCTTGTTTTCACAGCTAACTAACTGGCGCTCCATTTCATAACGTCTGCACCTTGCACTACAACAGAGCACAGGCTTCAACACTCATCTTCAAGACGGATTTGTGGAGTGAGTTCATTAAGCCATGAATGAAATCCATTCGTTCGTTGCTATAAGCAGTGAGAGAACATTTTTATTCTCCATTTCTACCATCGAAACGTGAGGAGTTTTCAACTCACAAAAACAGCTTATCTTATTTCCTAAAATTAATTATTTCAACAATGTTAGTACTTTGTACTAACCAAATTATCATCGGTTTGTGCTGTAAAATAAGAGGCCTTACAGTTCCTTCGCTCGGATACCCCAACACCAGACAAACGGTCAACAATTTGATGGGTCGTTATTTTGAAGATTTATTATTCTATGATTGATTGATTATAAATTAGTTTTAGCCGCCCTTTACCATAACAAAGATGTTCAAAGAGAGGAAGGATGAAGGCACCATTTACTATAGAGTTGAGGAAACGTGGAATCCATGCACAAACGGTTCCCGCAAGGGATCCCGTGCGCATAGAAACAGTAAAATAAGAAGGAAGGTTATGAAACAAGATAAAAGTTGAAGAAGAAAGTACTGAAAAACAGGACAGCAGTAAACTGCAAAAAGGTGGTCCTTAACAAAACAAAAAACATCTGATTTCAACAAAAAGAAGGCCTACCTAACTCTCAGCACGGGCCCCCAAATTTTCCCACTGGGCGTGCTAATTCCCATAGATACAATAGTTATATCGACCTGAGGGGTCACTCCCATAGACACAATAGTTGTATCCGCTGAAGGGTAATTCCCATAGACACAACAGTCACGTTCCCTTGAGGGGTGATGTACCCAAAACATGATCAGTTCGACAAACACGAGTTGCACGCAGCGAGGCACCGCAAGTAAGCTCCTCTCAGTGCTCTGGAGAAGAGACAAGAAAAGAAGTGCACAGAGGCCGCCATATTCTCACCTCTTCTTTAAAGCAACACGCTCTAGACGTGAACTCGCCCGAGCTGCAGCACTTCTGTGTCTCGGCAGCATCAGCGGCAGTAACAGCAGCGGCAGTAGCAGCAGTAACAGCAGCAACAAACGTCAGCAAAACCGTAAAAACTGTACCATCTACAGATGCTTCAGTTGCAGCAGTAACAACAACAAGAAAAGAACACCAGAAGCAGCAGTAAGGACTGAAGTAACAGCTTCAGCAATAGTACCAGCAATAGCAGCAGCAGTAAGGACTGAAGTAACAGCTCCAGCAGTAGTACCAGCAATAGCAGCAGCAGTATGGACTGCAGTAACAGCTTCAGCAATAGTACCAGCAATAGCAGCAGCAGCAGCAGCAGCAGTAAGGACTGAAATAACAGCTCCAGCAATAGTACCTGCAATAGCAGCAACATTAACAGTTGCAGCAACAATAGTAGTGGCAGCAACAAAGCATCAACAAGAAAGCAACAACCACGACGGTAATAACAGCAAAGACACCACCAACATCGACAACAAAAACAACAACAGCAGCTGCAGCAGAGGTAGAAGTGACAGTAGCAAAGCATTATCATCAACAGTCGTGGCAGTAGCAACTACTACTGCTGCTGCTAGTACCAGCAAAACAACAGCCACGACGCCAATAACAGCAAAAACACCAACAACAAAAACACCACCACCAACACCACCACCACCACCTCCACAACAAATAACACCACCACCAGCACCACAACACCAATAACACCACCACCACAACACCAATAACACCACCACCACCCTACCAACAACACCAGCAGCGCCAATAACGCGGGATTACCCGAGCCGAGGCAGGCGGGCCGGAGTGCCGGAGCAGGCCGGGGCCGGATTAGACGCTTATGAAGCAGCAGCGCGCGGCTTTGCCGCGTTCCCTAACTCCAGATGAATTGAAATCCATCGCAGCGACTGCACTTCGCCACGTGTAAATATCCGAGGCCGGAGACTAACGAGGAATTTCACGGGCTGCAGCTTAGGAAATGGGTTGACCTCACGAGCTACTGAGGTCGGTAGGTCGTCTCGTCGTAGGACCTCGCCTATTTTTGGTCTCTTTTCCTTGCCTCTATGCTTGGGTGGAAGAGTTCAGAGCAGTTGAGAAGTGTTTCATAAATTTTTGGTCTATTTTCCCTGCCTCTCTGCTGGGGGTGGAAGAGTTTAGAGCAGTTGGGAAGTATTTCTAGGGTTGAGACAGTCTGTAATGTTAGAAAAGTGGGAGGGTAGTATTTCGTTTCTACTGACAACGATTCCTGAATCGGACAGCAAGGTATAACTTCACATTAAAAAAGAGCGAGTAAAAATTTTTTTCATGACAAAGACTTTTAAGCATGTTGCAAAATCTATAGAGCGGAATATGAAATGAGCGATTATAGAAATTGAAGTGAAAAACGAGGAGCATAAAGTACGACTAAGAAAACACGAGACATAAAATGTGAGTAAGAGATACTAGAAATGAGGTATGGAAGAAGAGACAGCATGCATTAAGTTTGGGGAAAAAACAAGTGGCACGAAGAAAAGAGTGAAAAACAAAAAACAAGAGATGGGCGGCAACATTTCTGATACATAACAATAAGCTATCACGATTAGACAAGTAGCATGAAAAAGGGGTGAAAAATAAGAAACACGAAGTGCACGGAAAAATATCTGATGCGCAACAATACGCCGTCACAATTAGACAAGTGGCATGAAAAAGGGTTAAAAACAAGAAACATGAGGTGCGCTGAAAAATATATAACAATAAGCCGTCACAATTAGGCCCACGCACAGGCCTACCAACCATTCCAACAGAGCACGAGTGAGTACGACTAGCCGGCAAACAAGGCGGGCAATGCACGCAATGGCGAAGACAGACACGCATTGAACAGCACAATACACACCCACTAGGCTGTTTCGAAGGCCACACGACCGACATGAAAATGTTGCACAAATTTATTTCTAGCCCAGCACTGGACACAACATCGCCAGGAGAACTGAGCAAGAGGCAAGAGGCAGGAGGCAGGGAGGCAGGGAGGCAGGGAGGCAGGGAGGCAGGGAGGCACGGAGGCAC
>JACJUY010002656.1:89277-101866 GCA_014220935.1 Platorchestia sp. MABIK | reverse complement strand
ATCGCACAACGGTTATTGCCAACCAAATAATATGACACCCTTTTGACATGCAAAACTAGCCAGAAGAGAATCACAAATCTTGAACTTCAGACATTGATTACTTGGCTATATAAAATGGTCATCCAAAATGCGTCCCAATTTGGTGCAAAAGTAATCATAAATTCCCCATGATGATAGGCCAGCCACAGTCAGTGTTGAATAAAATATTAACAAGCCCTCTCGCACTCTGCACTCAAGATCTGTAGTGTACACTACCGATATACTCGCACTGTGCGGTTTTTAACACACAAACCATTAAGTGATGCATCGATCACTTCTAACGCAGCTTCCTAGGGCCTTCTGAATTTTTCAACAACACGCAGCTTACTGAATTTTCTCAGACGTTCACATTACCTAACGCTCCACACAGAATCTTGTTAACAAACAAAAGTGGAAGACGAGCGAAGCAATAGAAAATGTTGAACTCACCAGGAGGATGATGAGACACTTGCTCGGCGCAGAAGCGGACGCTCACGTAGTCAGGTTTCTTTTTACCTGCACCGCTGCTGGGAGCTGCGTCTCGCGGCTGAAATGAATCAAACATGCTAGAAAAAGTAAGGGAGCTGGCATAAATTCTTACACAAGCAATTTGAAATTGCTCATGGGGATTATGGCAAGCAACACGAACTTCACTGAAATTTCAATATCTACGTGAGTCGGATGCGCCAATTTATGCAGTAGATATTTTGCCATTCAAAGAAAGATTTATTTTTTTTTAGATGAATGGCTTCTTCAATTCTGCATTTACGAAGAACATTTTCACAAATGACTCATCAGCCAATACAAATGTTGTTCAATAGCGTAATATATATAGAGAAATTTAAGACAGAAGTAACTGCAAATAATCATGAGGTTAACTCTGAACTTCGTCACAAGTACTATCAAACCGATGGCCTTGGCAAAATACCATTTTCCACACAATTTAAAAAAATATGACTCAATTATTTAGAATTATAATTAACTTGAATAAAATGAAACAATGAAAGACTGAAAAAAAATTAAACAACAAGGAAAAGAATCGATTTCTTAGAATCGAAGTTTACAAAACCAGACTAAACTTTAATGTTACAGTTGAATTTGTACATCAGAAATAATTTCAATTGTGTAAGGAAGGATAATGCGCGAATCAGTGAGTTTTGGTTCAAAACTTTGCAAAGGTAATGTCACTCTTTTCTTCGACAGCCACTAGTAATAATGGTGTGACAAATTTCGGCAGGCACTGGATTACGCCTTCATTTAGCTTTGATCAAGTATTTATGAAAATTGAGTTTGTGACTACTGGTCGGTTAACAGCATTGTGAAAATTCCCTCCGTGTACCACCAGTGGCCCACATGGCGGTTAACGTGTTAAGGGGATCAATTTTCATGACAATTTTCAGACTCAAAATCAAATGTCGGCGAGGGGTTTTGGGGCAACACTATCACAAGAAATGCAAAATTTACAATGAATGAGTTCGAACATACTTTGCAAACGCTCCATTCGTTCGAAGGTGCAACTAGACGCATCAGGGACGACATAGGTCATTCAGTAATGTCAACGTTTTCTAACAAACCTCACGAAAAACTAATGACCAAAATTCGCAGTCAGAAATACACGTGCATCAGAAAAAATATTACGTACGTACCCAATGAGAGAAATGATCTGACGAGTGAGTCGAATTTTGTACACAAAAATTTCCACGAACCAACGAGTGCAACTCTTGAAAATATGTTCCAAGTGATTACCTATGGCTGTTTTATCGCATCTTCTATCTTCAAATGCTGAAAATTTATATTAGAAGAATTGACTTAGATTATTAGTTAGTTGAAAGCTCCTTAACCATAACATGGGTGTTGTCAAGAGAGAAAGGAGGAACGCACCAACAGATATGAAATTAAGGACACGTTGAACATAAACACAAGGTATGTCCAAAAAAAGAAAACTTAAAAGAAGCCTTTGAATAAAAAAAAAATTATAAAAAGTAATCGGTGCAAATAAATTGAGCAGCAACAAACAGAAAAAGATAGATAATCCGTAACAAAAAAAAAACTTATTCTATCTCAACAAAGGGTAAGCCTACCTAATAGTCAGCTCAGGACCTCGCATAATCCTCCTGAGAGCACTAATTCCCTTCGATACAATATTTTTATTTCTTCGAAAGGGACTGTTTTAAAATTCATAACACCAATAGGACTATTTGAAATTAATAATTATAAAACAATTAAAATAGTATGTTTGTAAGCTGAGATGAATCGGGTCCTCACAACTTATATTTTTATCTTCAATTGGTCTTAGTTGATCTCCATCAAATAGTCTGAGCAAGGAAATTTATTCTGTGAAATACCACCAGCTTAACACGTTAACCGCCACGTGGGCCACTGGTAGTACACGGAGGGAATTTTCACAATGCTGCTAACCAACCAGTAGTCACAAACTCAATTTTCGTAAATACTTAATCAAAGCTAAATGAAGGCGTAATCCAGTTAATATTTGCTATTATAAAAACTGCTTTTTACAATTGACTTTAAGTTCGAGTTGAATATTGAACTTTAGTTGTATCCATTACGGTTAACGAGTTAATCTGAGTGTGCCATGGTTGGGACACTACCTGCCCAACATAACACAAATTTGCGCGCCGGTTTGAACACACGAGCGTCCAAAACGCGTCCTGTTTTTATCCATGTTTCTCCCTCTACAGCACGTGATCATCAGCCCGTGGAGAGGAAGGAACTCTCACCGGGGATGTCCTGGGGACCCGCCAGCCACACTGGAAGGTCTCTCCAATGATGGGGTTGTAGGGCTTCTTGGGATGCACCCCGCATCTGCAGAAGCGCACGCTGGACAGGTACCACCGCGTCACCGCCAGCATCCTCGCCTCGCTGCTCGCACTCTCCGCTATGCTGCACGAGCGGTCCCTTACTTCACTACTATGCAACTCAATTGAATCATCAAACTGCTTTGAAAAACGAATTCCAAGTTTCTCAGTTGTAAAAACTTAAAATTTTCTGGATTTCCTAGCATGAATGATGCGTAATAAATTTACATTCTTACGCTGAAGCGAAACTCTGGTCTACTGTACTACCGATAAACGTTGAAACACATCCCTTCGTTGTCATCGAACAGTGACCAAAGAAAACCAAGACGATCTTTACGATCTCAGCCGTCATCACCAGCACACGAAAGTGCAAAAAAACAGCAGAACGAGAGCCTCGCACGGTAAAAATCATCCAAACGGCACGGTTAACACTTTCACTGTACGAAAAACAGTAATCAATGTCCGTAAATAATGTCATAAAACTTCAACATCATGATAGTTATTTGACTTTCAATGAATGAATTACTTGAAATTCCCTCGAAACACCAGCTTCCTTGGAAGACGGCTCTTCTGAAAAAGGCGTTACAATCATCAGCTAGACAACGTCACGTCCACACAACAAACGATCTGGAGTGGACGATCAGGGTCAACGATCGCTGTGCACCCTTAACTAATCGCTAAATCGTCTAACAGAACACGAGGACAAATCTGGAACTCAGAAAAATCAGCTCAATGATAGTATAACAAGACCCATTTTACATAAAGTTATGATGATAGCACATCTCAGCGATACTAGAATGCTAGCAAATTATGAATGATGTTATTAGCACTACTTATCTTCACCCAAAAGGCAACTAATTCAGTGTACAAGACAAAGAATTCGACAGATTTCAAAACGAAAGTCATCATAACGCTATTGTTTTATTACAAGAAAAAGTTTAGGGTTACGAATTTCACAAAAAAAAATTGGTTTCAACATTTAATGTTAAGAAATTATTGTTTTCATGAATTTAAATCAAAAATATTAAGTTTTAGCTAATACTCCCAGAAAAAATTTATTACAAAAATAGTACACAATAAACAAGATTAGATTAGATGCTAGTTTAGATGCTTCAATTCTGTTGACTTTACCACCTCGATATATTGCAGCAAATATTTCCTAAGATTCATTTGCGCACCTCAAGAACAAGTCCGGGTGTCCAATGAAGTCTGCGAACATTTCGAGGAGCGACCGCCTCTCGAGGACGAAGGTAGGCAGTGTAACCTTCGTGAGATCCATGCCCAGCTTCATCTGCGCCAGCAGGTGCATCACAACCGAGTGGTTCTTCTGGACCCCCTCAGTGTTGCCGCGGTCATCGTTGGGGCGGCGCGTGTCCTCCGCGTCGCTCACTTCAGAGTCGCTGCCGGAATTGCCTGCACGTTGTCAACATATTTTATGTGCTGGGTCAATGCTTCATGAAGTTCATGTCAACATGTGCGAGATTCGCACACGCTTTGAGGAATTAAATAGAAAAGCATACGAATGAGGTAAGCTGTTTTTTATTTCAATTTCTGTATCCGTAACAAAAACACAAAAATAAATTTGAGTATTAGCGCTTCAATTTTTCATTCAAGTTTCACAATAGCACAGAAAAGCCCTTTCTGTTGCGCAGTCCATCACGGAAAAGATAAAAGAATTTCATTGTTTCACTTCACGTGCCCTCAACATCTGCCATGGGCTCGCTTCACCTCTTCTTTGGACAATCACATCGCGTTGCGACAAACCAATATCACTATAGACGCAGGGTTCGAAGTGATTCAGTTCTGATACTCCTAACGCGAAGTAAAACTCGAGTTTCAACAGCTGTTACCTGGATCTTGTCTAATATTCCTAATTATTTCGAAGCAATTAGAAGATGCACCAAGTTATGATTTTTATTTGAGACGGAACGCAGACAGAAGTTTACGTGTTTCAAAGATCTAACCAATAATTCCTAAATATTTCTCCTAAGCGTCATTATATACTTCAAAATCCAACGCAGTCATAACAAATAGCGATCCGTTTTAGCTGCCTCCACATCGTACAATAACAGCTCAAGTCTAACATTTCCCGAAACTCTAGCAGCAGTGAACTCGAGTGTGTCACCACGAACTGGTCATAAAAAGATCATCAGAAATGCTTTACTTGAGCCCAACACTATAGAAGTCTGGATTTTTTCAGTAACACAAGTGGTAATGCTCAAACAAGAATAAGTACATGATTTATAAGAAAAAAGGATTATTGTATGGAAATGAAGAATTATGAGAACAATTCTATGACAAAGTTTAGGACATCCCTACGCTAACTGATTTTCAGTTGCCTCGCATATTGGAGCGACAGAAATCATTGAGAAAGTAAGTGTGCTCCATTTCGTCAAGATTTGGAAGAATAGATATGGAAAAGGGGAAGTAAACAAGTATTTGCTCTGATATCTTTGTATTTTGTAAATTACTTTACAAAATATGTACAACTTTGTATCAAAATCTATTCTCTAATCATGTACATTAGTAAGTCCTCGAAGAGAACATGTAAATACAATCTTGATATGCTTAAGTTTGTATAATACTTTAAACAAGGAATTCTGAACAACACGTACAATATCCACATTGAATTCAGCACGAAGCAATGTTCTCAAAGAACTCGATAACTTAGTACTTTCAAAACAAGTCGACATTCGAGTGAGAAGCTCACAAACGAACAAATAATTTTGACATAAAATGAGGAAATATATCATAAATGCAGTAATTTCGATTCCATACACATATCACAGGATAGAAACTTGTGTGACACATTGACTCGAGTTCATACTGTTTCGTCTCAGCAAAAATTTACCCACCTATATACTAAATTCCACAACGAAACAATTCAAAGCAGCGAAACGACTTTTCCCTTGCCCCTCACGTTGCGTGTTAGAATTCAGGCATTGAAAGCTGCCATGTCTATGCAGACCCAATACCCACAACCAAAGACAATTAAGAGCAGTAATATTTTCGCCCAACCAAGAAGTACCACCAAAAGCTTTCAAAAGTTGAAAATTTCAGAAGATTCTTAAAGTCAACCCAGAGCCTAATTAAAATTTATGCCGTAGAATACGAAAAAATTTAAATTCAATCAGCATTCGCAATAATTCATCGAAAGGAAGACGCTGCGATACCGGAAATGTTAAAAATTTCAGAGCACTAAAAGGAATTTATAATTGAATGAAATATTCACTCACAAAATACTTTCAACATTTTTTTATAATTAAAACGAAGGACAGAAAAACCCATACCATATTTTAATTGTAAATTGAAGGAATATATTGATAAAGCGGACAAGAACTATTTACAAGTAAAACTTATATTTCAGCACCAAACAGAGATCCTATCTTTCAAACGCAAATTTTGAGCGTTCAGTTAAAACATAGATGTTCACAATTTTTCCACGTATTCCTTCAATTTGCACTTAAAAACGCATGTAACTTGCAGATTCTAGAGAGCGTTAGAGTGACCCGAGTTGAGGCGAGCAACACTTTCACAGGAGCGCTCTAATGTAAACATAGAGAGAGCAAACCTTCCCAGACAAGCGGAGAATGAGTACCCTGCTCGCGAGAAGACCGCACACAAGCCTGTACAGCAGCGCTAGGGAGCAGCAGCGCAGCGCTAGGGGGGAGCAGCAGCGCAGCGCTAGTTCAGACCTGTGATGGCGCTCGAGTGCAGCACGTGAGGGGAGATGGTCGGCAGGCCAGACGACGTCGCCCCCGCAGAGCGAGGCCTGCCGTCCACTTCATACGCACCGTCTCCTGTAAGATCACACATTTCTCATTCCTGAACAACTACACAGAAATAATACCAAGAAATCCTAATTCTAGAAGGAAAACCCAATTATTTAAATTTCAATAGTGTAAACGTTATACAATTAAGACAGCTGTTGTTGTCATTTCAATGCCTAACATGTCCTTCTCATCACGCAATTTTCACTCAGTCCACAGAAAAAATAACATCATGTATTTCATGCATTCAAATGTAAATTATTCATATTAGAACTTGAAATTTTTTCTCTCCCTAAGCCTCCCTAACCGCTACAAAAAAAAGAGTATATCGAAGAGAGGAAAGAACAGCAGTGAACCGAAAAAAAGGTGATCCTTAACATAACAAAAATATTTAATTTAACAAAAAGAAGGCCTACCTAACTCTCAGCTAGGGCCCTCACATATTTCCCCCTGGGAGTGCTAATTCCCATAGATACAATAGACAGCTATTTCATTTCCCTCTGAGGGTATATGAAATGAACAAATCTTCAAACAAATACACAAATGAATATTTCAACAGATGGAAACAACCAATAGATTAGATTAGATTATTTGTTAGTTTAAGCCTCCCTATCCTCAACAAATGAGATCCAAAGAGAGGAAGGAAGAAGGCACCATTTAGTATGGAGTTAAGGGAACGTGGAATCTATGCAGAAAAGGCACAGAAACAGTAAGTGAGAAAGAAGTTCATGAAACAAGATCAAAGTTGAAGAAGAAAGTAGAAGGTGTTGAAAAAACAGGACAGCAGTGAACCGAAAAAAAGTTGGTCCATAACAAAACAAAAAACCTATGTTATTTTAACACATAGAAAGCCTACCTAACCTTTAGCTCGGGCCCTCACATTACCCCCCTGGGAGCGCTAATTCCCATAGATACAATAGTTGTATCCCCCTGAGGGGGAAACAACCAATATTAAATGAATTCATGAACCTGAACACATCAACATGACGCATACGAACTTGACAACTTCACGCACGCACCTCGATGGCCGAGTACGGGCGAAGCGTTGAGCGCTTGAGTGTTGCCATCAGGTGGTCCCTCGTGTTGCTGGGGCGCAGCGGCACTGCCCTCCAGAGGCCGCTGGGTCTCATCGTAGCTGGCGTGCTGCTGCTGCGCCACCTTCAGGAGGGACGGCGAGGTGGCGGTGGTGGTGGTCGTGAGGGACGTGCTCTGCGCCAGAGGAGGGTGGGGCAAGTCCGCGTAGAAGGTGGAAACAGGCCGGTGGGCAGGGGTGGGCGAATGCGGGGCTGTGCGGGTAGGGGGTGACGATCTCAGTGACGGAGAGCCTTGCTTCGGCCTGCAAAAAGATAATGAGCTCTGTATTCTTTTCTACGCCTTGAAGCAACTATTTTCCTTATTCTTGCATACACCGATATAATTTAAATAATAATTAGCGCTCAATGAAGACCACCATCATTAAGACATCATTCCCACACGACAAATAAAAGACATCATCATTTACTCAACAAATGAATCATCCAAGTCAGAGCGCATCAGCTGCAACAGTGAGCTACTAGAAGGAGGTATGAGAAATACACCGAGACAGGGCTTGAAAAGCAAAAACGACATTTGTGAGCCAATTTTAAATCCGTAACCCATTCATATCCATACGAGGAGATCTATAGAGACCAGCAACTACACTCAGCCCATCAGACGTCTCAAATCTGCACTGCCCACTGCGTCCCTGCTGACGGTGAGGTCGCAAGAGCTCAACGAAACGGTCTTTCGAGCGCATCTTGCTCATGTTCACAACTCATAACTTTAGCGCCTCTTGAGGACATATTTCTCACACCATCTAACGGAATTAATGTATTGGAAACATATTCTATGCTAGCAAACTAAATGATCATCTCTAATTATTTTTTTAAAAATGGCCATTTTTAGAGTATGACCAGAGTTAGCGTTCACGTAAGACGATCGTTAGGCGACAGAAACTGAGTAGATTTGGTGCAAGTAGCAAATTAAGAACACAAAGCTCCAAAGAGACGGCAAGCACAGCAGTAGGTAAAAGCATAGGCAACTGATAGAAATGGAATTCTGGAAGACAATTCGATTACTTTAAAAGTTCATTTCAGCCCCCAAATACAACTAAGATTTTCAAAGAGAGGAAGGATAGAGGCACCATTTAGTATTAAGTTATAGGAACGCAGAATCCATGAACTATGTGTGTTTCTACACAAGATCTCCTGCACATAGAAGCAGTAAATTGAGAAGGAAGGTTATATGAAACAGGATGAAAGATGAAAAAGTAGTAGATTATGAAAACCAGGACAGCAGTGAACCAGAAAAAAGAAGGTCCGTAACAAATCATAAAGCCAATCCTACTTTAAGGCCTACTTAACCTTCAGCTCTAGACTAAACATTTCCTCACTGCGAGTGCTAATTCCCATAGAAACACCATTTCTATCCAACTGAAGGACATTCTGAAAGAAATGAAATTCACTCGCGAGAATACAAAAGGAAATGAAAAGCCTCCGCTTGAAGAGATAGTCATCCACCACGCAGGCCTTTCGCCTTAAGAGTAACACCGTAAAGAAGTAAGAAAAGATTATTTTTGTATTAGTTGAACACTCCATGGCTACAACGAAGGCGATCTCAAGAATATGGATTATATATTAGTTTAAGAACGTTTCGAAGAGAGGAAGGAGGAAGGCACCGTTTAGTATGGAGGTCAGAGAATGCAGAGTCTATGTCGAAGGGACATGGAAACAAAAAGTTGAGAAAGAAGTTCCTGAAACAAGGTAAAAGTTAAAGAAGAAAGTAGCAGGTATTGAAGAACAGGACAGCAGTCAATCAAAAAAAGGTGATCCTTACCATAATAGACAACATTTTATATTTATTTTTTTACACAGATTAGATAAGATGTTAGTTTCAGCCTCCCTTATCGCTACAAAAAAGCGTTCTGAAAAGAGGAAGAAAGGAGGCACCGTCTAGGATGGAGATAAGGGAACGCGGAATCTATGCAGAAGGTGTGCAGAAAACATAATGTCTCCCAAATCTCCCAACATGCTTCTGTAGTTGGCAGCACTGCAATGTGTCTTCAATCGAGTCATAATAACAGCATTAGTTTCCATTTTCCTTTTCACGAAGAAATAATGCGTGAAGTCCTACATTATGAGGGGATAGAGGGATGAAATGAGGACCCTGGCGACATAGCTAGAAAATACGTGAATACAATGTTTCCTCAGAATGAATTGCCAAATTTGATGGCGTGGATTAACGCAGAGCACACGCAAGCTTAACTACACTTCCGTTTTTATCGTATCTGAGATAAAACAAAATGGAACTCATTTATAGACTCAATTACCAAAAAAGAATCACTGTATAATTTCTCTGATTTTTCAAAGCCCGTACAGCTTCATTCCATGAAAAATGAACGATGTATTAGAACTAATTGCATTGTCTTTTCGATTCTTCACAACTTGAACGAAATATCTGATCACTTCAGTTGTGTCACGATTTCTACCAACAGGCTTGGAGATGAAAGAGGCATTGCAATACTCTAACATACCTGACGTACTTTCAAGACTGAAATACCAATGCTTTAATATACTACGCAAACTTTACACACTGACCACACTTATACACCACTCTATGAGCGCACTTAACGACTGGACAGACCACTGAGATAACACTTAACACAACATTTCACATCACACGCACTTCAAAGATCAGACACATTATTACTCAGACAAAAAGCAATGAAAAACCTACAAGTAAAACGAGAGGGTCACTGCTGGCTGCATATTCGAGAATTAAAACGTATATCTCCAAAGCAAAAACCACTCAACATTCAAAAGGTGCATATTTTTGCAGATAAAACTAGAGCAATCATTTTACACCCATCACTATTGAGCCTATTTGCGAAAAAGAAAGTAGCCACGAGCATTTCTAAATACAAAATCGCTGATCATGTACACAAATTAAACCCACAGCATACACTCAAAATAAAAAGTCCCTCACAATACTTCTAACCCTAAAATACTCGATACAGTTACACTATAAAGCTATGAATCCAATTTTGACCGTGAAACTCTGTGTATTTCAATGCCTAGAAATACGTACAGTTCACTGTTCAAAGCTGAATGTCGAATTTAATTTATCGTAAGAGTGCAAATTTCAGAACTCAAAAGTAGAGAGTAAATTTCTAAGCCCAGATCGCATTAGTGAGCACACTGAACTACTTGAACATATTTGGCGACTCAAAACAAGTGAGCATATTTCTAAACCCAGAACTGAAGCGCTCAGCCAGGTGGCAATTTCCCATTTAGGAAATTAGAGCATTAGAACGTTCAAATTAAACTTTAGGGTATTTTCTTATTCTGATAATACATGAGGCGCACCTGATTGAATACAGATTTTAATTCAGCATGACCAATCTATTACAAATAAGGATTAAAATAGAATGATATAGGAACAGATACGAAAAACATTACACAGGACGTAGGCCGAAAGAAACGTTGAAAATTTGCTTAGTGGATAAAGTAGGTACCAAGACATTCAAAAACGTAATAAAAAATATGTACAGGATACATCGACCCGAGCGTGCCAGTGAAATTGAAGGAATTACCTAGTGTAAGACAGCAACATCAATTCACGAAAGATATTCGCGCACAGCACGCGAGCCTCGTAAGAGAATCAGTAAACACCGCACTACAGTATTTACCGATTGAGTAATTAAGAGTAAGAAGGTAAGATCGAATTTGTAACGTCACAAAAATATGATGTGAAATCCTAAGAAGTGGCGAGCATATGGTGTAATTGCCGGCCGTGAGAGCCCGACCATCAAGTAAAAATAAATAACTTAGCAACAGCAATAATTATTCGGAAATCAAAATTTCCCCATTCTAGGCAACAATTACAGGTAAAAGCATATAGAACAGCGCAGAGCAACAATTATTGTGCGATAACGAGAAACAACATACGTTCATCGCCTAAATTCTCACTGAGCGCACCAACTTCCACTACTCCCATCAATGATCATCTTTAGCGTAACCTTCTGCCAAGACTGATCTCTTTGTCTAGGAAAACTAAAGGAGCCCACCATGCATAGTATGACTACATTTACAAACACAACCCTTACAGCAGTCATTCCCATACCTGGTGACACCACGTAGCCACGTCATCAGGAGCACAACACTTCTATCCCATCAACACCGTGCTACACAATACCTACAAAAATGCTTCCTATGCCTACACAGCAACACCCAGCCCTGTTATGAGGAGCACAGCACGAGTATCACAGCTACACCACACTCGAGTTCCAAGTTACAAGGAGACCCACGAGGCGGGCGAAGATCGCCTAGTGAAGCCAAACAAGGAGGCGTCGAAGGAGGTGCGTCTCCTGAGACGCCGCGGTGACCTCCCCAACAAGGGGGACAAAGAGCCTCCCACTTTGGAGGTCACTCTATAATACAAAATAACCATTCACGAAAGGAACACGCAAATGAACGAAGGGAGTACGAGTAGTAGCAGTCAAAAGCTAAAATAAATTGTAGATCCGTGATAGATGTGGCAAGTATCTTTCGAAGAGATCCGGCAAAATTCCACAGTAAACATCTTATCAGCAAGAGTAGAAGTAAAGGCAGGTAGGCATTAAGCAATTTTCCAGCAGTGCTCAGTGGATGACGCGGAAGTCAATTTGAAGAGTTAAGTGCGAAAAAGAAGCATCTAAAAATATACAGAGCGGAGGGAAATATTTTGTTTCAAAAACACACAATAAAGGAAGCAAACTAATAATCTTAAAAAGAGCGTCGGAACCAGTATATTGAAATTATTCAAAAACTAATAATAGGAAACAATGCCGAAGCCAGCAACTTAGAACAAGTAACAAATCATCAAGCTCTCGAACAAAACATACGCACTGGAATAAAGCCAATATGAGAGAGCAGATACTAATACAGAAGTCAAGTTACCAACACCATAATTTGTCACAGCAATACTCGA
>JACJUY010002656.1:76441-88211 GCA_014220935.1 Platorchestia sp. MABIK | reverse complement strand
CAATGCGATTATAGAGTGGAGAAGCCAAAAAGCAAAATGTGGCAGCCAAACCCCAACTTTGCATGGTAGAAACAACCAAGCTACAAAGCGTGGAAGCAACCAAGCAACAAAGCGTGGAAGCAACCAAGCAACAAAGCGTGGAAGCAACCAAGCAACAAAGCGTGGAAACAACCAAGCAACGAAGCGTGGAAACAACCAAGCAACAAAGCGTGGAAACAATCAAGCAACAAAAGTTGCAAGCAATAAACATAAACTGAACCAGTGCATAAGCCATTCGCCACACACACAGAGTATAGAGCAAAATTTGCCCAACCAGGAAGCGATCACCAGAGATCACAGAAATTATAGGCTCAGAAGCGAGAAATGCGAAGCAAAACAGCTAGCGAACAATGCGTGAATATCAATGTGTGTGGTGAATTGTACGAGGCACGACGTCGTAAGAGAGATACAGGAGGAGAGGAAATCCAAAAAAAATGAGACGAATTTAGCCCGTGGGGACATCATTTTGGGCAAAGGATTAGTCAGGATCACAAACGTTTGAACCAAATATCATGTTCTTAAAAAGGAGTAAGATGAGTTTGTAAAATTGAGGTGCATCCACATTTTTGCAATATTTTTTTCAAGAAATCATGTTTCGAAGTGACAAAAGGGAATCACATGTGCGTAATAAAACTATTTGAAAAAATACAAAATATAGACAAAGCAACCACGTATAATAAGGCACTTCAACAGTCAACTCCGTATGGAGACACTAGCATTGATGTCAGTGTATCAACACTAGCCAATAAGTAAAAAAATAATTTCACAGGAAAAACTTTAGGCAATTCTCCATCGAAGTTTTACAAGATCCATGATAATGTAAATCGATTATCTCTTCAAGAAGTAATAAAAGCCGATATAGATACTATGTAATGATAAAAGACAAAAAACAAGCAGATAATTCACAGTCGTGAGATGAGCGATTGAAGTTGCTGTCAAGAGACACGTGAGGCTTGGGAAGGAGACAGAAATAAGGGATTTGTGGTGAAATGGAGAGAGAGGAAAGATCCCAGGAAGGGCAGCGTGTAAAGGATAACACAGAACACTTAGAAGTAAGCCTCAACAAACGTACCAGCAGTTCTGCAGTAGACGTCTGGCCGACACTAAAACATTTAAAACTTCTGAATGCAAGTCATTTAATAGCCTTAGTAACTCCCTAGTTGAGAATTAGAACTAGGCATTTGGAGTGCTGTAAACACATAATTGGTTTTCTTCGTGATCTCGCTCTACATTGCTCACCAGACCAGGATAGTGATAGAAATGAGCTTCGACGCTGGAAGGTAAGCCGTGCGTGTCAACAAAATAGTTTTCACGTTTGATACTTAATTTTTGAGTAGCCGATGCAAATCAGCTCAAAAAATCCCTTAGTGGAGTGAGACAATACTAACCACTGCAAATTTAGTGCTTATTACCATGGAGATTATCAATCCATCAAATTTTAGAGAAAGAACTCAACAGACTTGCAAATATAGTACTAGCATTACCAAAGGTCTCTCGGTAGAGGGTTTAGTCATGAATACATTATTCGAATCTATTTTAGGCTGAAATTTCAATGAGCGAAAGACAATTTGTTTACCAATTGGTTTGTTTACAAAAATCTTATATGTACTAAGAATTTAATTTTGATATTATAGGACTGTTATTATTGATGCAGTAAATGAGTTTCATAAAGCGTGTAGTTTACAAACCAAAAATCTTTAGTAAGTTTTCAACTTTACGTTTTCCATCAATTATATTAACTCTCTTCACTTACAGCAATCTCGCTCAGAGACTTATAGTCAAATTTTAAAAGTATTTTCAGAAATTGTTGATAGACGAAATGTCCCAAACTGTGCTCAAAAATAACACACGATAACTCTTTATAAAAGTTTGAAATTAGGTTTCGTCGTTTAGTAATGGAATGCCATTGATAATCGATTCATAATCAACAAGTTTTATTAATGGAGACAGTGTTACACAGTCAAGTCATGACTGACGATTCCTATTAACATATATTTAGTTGTACAATGGAGTCATAACTGACTTAACTTGAGTTATTGAATTGTACAAATGCAGGCACAAAGGGATGGAAATAACACCACACCAAAATACCAATGAAAACTTTGAACTTCAAAAGTTGCAGGTAACAGATATTAAGAACTACGTAGAAAAGAACATGTAACACATATGAAAGAAACATTCATGCAAGGAGCAATGGACAGTCTCCAGAATAGGAGGGTCACCTGCAAAACTTGGGAAACAAGGTCTACAAAAGCGGTCGTCCTCGCACAAGAATCGCGAGGCCTCAAGTGTAAAATTTCAAGTATCAAACACTAAAATCGAACGTGTAATAAAATGGAATAAGTTGAATGAGATGAATAAAGTAGTTCAAATAGATCATATTTGCATAATTACTAGAACCCACCCTTAATAAGTATTTAGTAAAAAGCAAGTCACAATACTTTCAACGGTGTACCCAGCTCCCTAGATGCAACAGGCGCAACTTGCCCAAAATTGTTAGACTGGTCTTTTATACGCGTGAAATTCTCAAAATTCTAAAAGTTTCAAATAAGTTTTGGCTCTAAAAAGCAATCACATGGTCCACATGTGGGGTTGCCAAATATGGAACGCTATTCAGGTGACGAAGTCCTAGAGTCACTTCACATCGAAAGCATCATTCATTTCACCAGGAAACAAGTCGCATTATGTGGTGCAAAACTATGAGCATGCGCCACCTCGCTGCACCCGCCTACCATCACTCCACATGTTACTTCAACTCACAGTCACAAATGAATTCCAATTCTCATTGACTAAACTCAAGTTCTAGGATGAATGAGAAAAATGCGAAGAAAATAAATTATTTTTAAACAAGCAGAAAATGTACTCCCGAGGCAATGTGAGGCGGATTATACCACTCAAGAACTGGTTTCTACCCACTCCAGATCTAGAGAGGAATAAATATTCGTACACCATGAAATTGATTACATGTTTAAAATGTTCCCAATAAATCAGAAACTAGTCTCGTTCATGAACAATTCTATACAGGTGCAGGATGACCAAACCCGTACAAAATGGAAAAAGTCCTAGATGAAATTAAATAGTGTATATTTCTCAATATTTAGGGATGAAAAAAGAATTAGTACAAAGAAATAATATCGCCACTCCTTAATGCTTTACAGTACGCCCATTATATTTGTTTAGAGCAATCCCTTTTGCAATCATCAGATAACGCACAACAGGATTTGGTTGGTACCTTATTCCACTCGGCTTAGCACATACTTCCCCAGCTCTGAGGCATGAATTTGAATTTTCAAATAGCACCATAAATATTCGTTCAAGTCTAGAAACTGACTCGGTGATTTAACATCTTGAAATTATTTTCAGTTAGCTTTTTTTCGGAAACTTAATTTTTTTCTAGAATTTCACTTATTTTTAACCCACGTCAAAATGAGACCACACAGTATGAAACTCAAATGCAAAAGGTTGGTCTAATAGTCAGGCTAAAAACAATTATTGCAAACGCTCTATACCTTTCTATGAAAAGTGCCTAAATTTAAAAGTAATTTCAAACTTTCAAGGCTACAAATTAACTTCGATCACATACTTGTGTTCTTGAAAATGAAAATGGGCAGAAAAATTTTACTCAACATTAACATATTGATAACTCTAAATCGAAATCTGTAGAAAGATACACTTAGTTTTGTTTGCCGAGAAATTCATCTTTTGTAACAAGCTCGAAGCTTTTTGTTAATGGCCATTTAATTTAGGCGCAATGGTGTTGCAAGAGGGGACCATTTCCTTCTTACTTGGGCAAGGTAAAATTTTTCTGAATTCATTCATTCTCACTTTAGGATGTGAAAAAACAAACAGATCTCGCTCATTTACAAAGCTGATGTAATAAAATATTATCTATTTCTAAAGCTTATTTCTTAAAGAAATTTCGTCAAAGCCTATTAATTCCAACATCATTCCGTAGTGTTACTCCCAGAGTTCTCGAGAAGCCTTTGTCATCTCTCTCATTAATTTTCCTTCTCATTACTTTTTTACTTAGCTCAGGATTGTCCCTAAACATGTTGATATTTATTGTGATTTGGTTAGACACGGATATCCTGCAAGTGCAACACACGGTCCTCTACGAAGCTCCAAAGGAAGAAATAACAGCCTAAGATGAGGCTCTCAGGCCGCCACCCCACTGCATGCTCAACTCATCACACCGACACGCTCCCTAAAACTTCATCTGACGGCTTGTCACACAAATAGATCGGTGGCAAAGAACAGCATTTTGCACACGCAGTACCTATTTAGCTTTTCATATCCCTAAGTGTAACGCGGATCTGAATTCAGAAAACTATTACTGCCAAAACTGTAAATCAGAAAACTTCAAATCGAAAAGTTATGGTCCCCTCAGAGAACACAATTGTGCCTGAATTACACAGTCGACAATGAAAAGCTTGGAGTTGGCAAGAACAGATCAAATTTCCCAACAAAGGCAACTATGCCTATCTCCTTACGGTCTATGCTTTTCTGAATAATCTGAAAGCCAAAATTGGGTAAAATTTTTCTGCCTCCCCTCCTGTGTATACATATTATTTAATACGTACCAGTTCAATTCCTGGGCTTTGTGTACACTAGATTTAATTATCCTGCACGTGTCTATTCGTAGAATTGATGCATGAAGGAATAGTTTTCCGACTCGTTAGAGTCAGGTTAAATGAAGAACTTCAGGTCATTCGAATATTGGTTAACCTACATCGTATGTTCAAATTACAGCGGCCAATAAATAGTGCGTAACAAAAATTTTATTTCTTTTTAAATCTATAACTGCGTTATTAATTTACAATCAAATTCTAATCAATTATTTAAGCAACATTTTCTAATGATTTTTTTCAATTTAACATTGTCATTGAAGCATGGTCAACAACAATGATGATTAATTATTATTGATTATTAACTAAAGTGATTGAATTCAACCAAGATTATTTCATGTTTAAAACATATGAAACTTGGTTTACGCTACAGGCACCACAAAATATTTGAATTACGCACTGCAAAAAGAAGTTTTTGAGTATGACCTTTAAGAAACTAAGAGTGCTAGTGTACGAAATATGAAGTGTCACCAGACATCTAAGCTTGCCATGTGTACAACTCAAGCTCCACTCCTACCACTATGAGAAGCCAGCGTCTCACACGCGGTGAAACATCAATTCGAGAAATGCACACAACTAAGTTTCATACAAGAAATACTACAGCTTCTCTGAAGAAGAACTACTACCAATTGTATTCAAAGTTATATTTTCCATGAATTATGTAAGCTTTATTGATACTGTTTTGGAGTCTCTATTGCAAGAATACGTGTGAGGGAAAAAAATACATTTTTTATCCACAAAGAATTTGAAATGCTTTTATTCCAACAGATACTTCTATTCCAAACGTGCCATGAGTTGTTTGAAATGGTTAGCTGCTACTCCACAATTCGAAGCGAACAAATGACTCACAATGAAGTTGTACGACCAGCATTCCAAAGAATGACCTTCGAGGTTTACCTGTGGGTGGAACTAGACGCGTAGCTCATACAAGCAGCAGAGTAGAATTGCTATCCACCCTCAAGAACCGAGCGTTAGATTATCGCATGTTCTGCATGGTGTATTCATCACAGTGTTGGAACCAGAGCCAACAGTGCAAAAAATTAAGGGTAAGAGGAGCACTCCTTCATGAATCACACACAATGTTCAGAGAGTCGTGGAAAAAAGTTCCTTCAAAAACGGGGTAAGAAAAGCACTTGTTCATGAATCACACACTGTGTTCTAGAATTCCAAACGGAAGTAACAAAAAACTGAAGCTTATTCCATTCGGAGTAGCGGTGAGCTCTGAGACATGCACAACAAGCCGCGCGTCAAGGCGCGATCGTCTGACCTGTGCTGCTGGTGGAGCTGCAGCTGCTGTTGCTGCTGCAGGACGCTGAGGCAGCTGTCCAGGCACAGCACCGTCGCCTGGCTCGTCGCTTTCAGCAGCAACAGCTGAGGTTCGCTGCACTTCAGACCACCTCCTGCTCACACCAACATCTTCTCTAAAATAAGCTCATTTTTACCGCCGATTTCTTTACGGTTATCACTCAACTTTCATCACTTCTTAAATGCTCCTGAAAATATACTAAATTTTAGAAGAATAAATCAACTTACTCGTATATGAGAATCATGCTTACAAAAAACGAATCAACGTACGGTAGTTTTCTTTTTTGTCGGAAATTATTTCAGTATTAGCACGAATTCAGCCCAAATAACAGAGGAAATTGATTGATTGATTGACTGATTATTAGAAAGTTTTAGTCTCCCTTTACCACGACAAAGATGTTCAAAGAGAGGAAGGATGAAGGTTTCATTTAGTATGGAGTTAAGCAAATGCGGAATCTATGCACAAGGTGCATAGAAACAGTAAGCTAAGAAAGAAGTTCATGAAACAAGAAATATGATGAAGAAGAAAGTAGTAGGTGCTGAAAAACAGGACAGCAGTGAACCGAAATAAGATGGTCCGTAACAAAAAAAAAGACTTTTCTATTTTAACAAAAAGAAGGCCTACCTAATCTTTAGCTTAAGACCTCACATAACCCCTCCTGGGAGCGCTAATTCCCATAGATACAATAGTTGTATCCCTCTGAGGGGACATAGGAAATAAAACGACCTTTTCATAAGAACTCACAAATTTGGAGGTCGAGAATATCTCTTATCTTGAGGAAAATAATTATTTCTTAACTTGCTTAATGTTAACTTCACAGTGCACTCATTCCCACGCAACATCACAAACTTCTGCAATTTTTCATAAATACTGCTCATGTGGGATAATGAAAGAATCAATAACTCATTGAACGTAAGATGTATGCCCGCATGTAATGATGCTTTAACCAGAAGTTTGTCTATGTATCACACTATTTAACTTTGTAGAGCATAAAGCATGCTATTAAACAGCATCTCAAGGTACATTTCAATCATTGCTTTACATCAATGACGCACCACGTGCCATGTCTTGGCGAAATGATCAAATTGTAAAATGCACAAAAAAGCCAAAGTTTCAACACTAGCTTAGCCTAAACTTCCCTTGACACTATCCAAAGAGTGCTGAACTTCTCATATGGAGATCAAGACAAATCATTAGAATCTTACCGTCTTTAGTATAGAACAGAAAACGCAACCCCCAGACATATAGCTCCCACCACATGCAGAAAAGTCCCCCAAAGCAAGTCCCACAAAGCACATATCACACGCACACACCAGTCCCACACAGCACCCACCATACGCAGGCAAGTCCTCCACAGCAGCAGCCAGGTTGGCATGCTGTCGGTGCGCAGACTGGAGCAGCTCGCTGACCTGCGTGAAGGCGTCCAGCACGGCGAGGCCGCCGCCGCCGCCGCTGTAGCTCGCTGTGTCGCCTCCTCCTGTGCTGCCCCCTGTCACCTGACCACCAAACTCCGGTTAGAATTGATTTGAGGAGTGCTAATGTGTAAATATTGTGACACCTAAGAACAACGCTGGCTATGGCGATTTGATGAACAACTTGCCACAAAATTATTCACTGGAATATAAGGCTTAGAATTCGCTTTTAGATTTTTTATTTGGACGTTCTCTAGAACAAGCTTTGGGTGCTTTTGTAACCTACAAGGGTTTGACAAACATGAAGCCAAACCCCTCAGGGGGATACAATTATTGTATCTTTGGGAATTAGCGCTTGGAGGGGGAAAATGAGAGGGCCCGAGCTGAGAGTTAGGTGGGCTTTCTTCTTGTTGAAATAAAATGCTTTTTGTTTTGTTAAGGACCACCTTTTTTCAGTTCACTACTGTCCTGTTTTCCAGCACCTACTACTTTCTTCTTTAACTTTTATCTTGTTTCATAAACTTCTTTCTCAACTTGCTGTTTCTATGCTCTTTCTGCCTAGATTCTGCGTTCCCTTAACTCCACACTAAATGGTACCTTCCTTCTTCTTCTCTTTGGATTGCATTTGTTGCCGATAGGGAGGCTTAAACTAACTAATAATCTAATCTAACATAAAGCCAAATTTCATTCATTAAAATTTCTCAGAAAAAAAAAACCTAATTTTAACATACCAAAGGCTTAAGATTTTGTGGAACTCTAAGCACTTGTCTAACAAACATCACTTTTAGAATCAATGATGAATTTCCTGGCAGTTAGAGCATGTCAAAAATTAGGCTTGACAATAAATGCCATCAAAATAAATCGACATTACAGCTAATTGGCTTCACGTGTTAAAGAAATCTTAAGAATAAAATGAACTTATCACACTAATGGAAATAAACATTTTCCTCTTCTGATATTTGTACATTTATTACAGGGCATGAAATTAATGTTGAAGAAAAAAATTTTCTACATGGATTTCTTCATCAGGACAGGTCTCAATGTTTGCATATATCATCAGACTTTTGTGTATATCATGACAAATATTTGAAAGCAGATGACATTCACATGAAGAACAGATTATTAGATTATCTTATTAGTTAGTTTAAGCCTCCCTATCCACAACAAATGCAATCCAATGAGAGGAAAGGATGAAGGCACCATTTAGTATGGAGTTGAGGGAATGCGGAATCCATGCAGCAAGGGCATAGAAACAGTGAGTAGAGAAAGAAGATTATGAAACAAGATCAAAGTTGAAAAAGAAAGTAGTAGGAGCTGAAAAAACAGGACAGCAGTGAACCAAAAAAAAAGATAGTCCTTCACATTACAAAAGCATTTAATTACAACAATAAGAAGGCCTACTTATCTATCAGCTCAGGCCCTCACATTTTAACAAGTTCTATGAGAAGAGAAAGTTTCAATATCCTCAATGCATTTAAAATTTCAATTAAGTTATACAAAACACAATACGTTGAGAGCAAATACAAACGAAGCAAGCCACATGATGAAGATTCATCACAAAATCAGCACAAAGCACAAAGTGTCCATCAGCACAAAAGCACTCAATGGACATATGAAGCTCACAAGGGATTTACAGAACTACAGCACAGCGCATAATTCATTACAGAGTCACTGGCAGTTGGAATCAGTAATCGTTAAGTCAATATTCACTTAATCACGAAAATCAGAATTCTTTTATTCATTCGGCATTTGCTTATCCATTCAATCAGCCTTCACTCATCCATTCAATCAGCCTTTACTCACCCATTCAATTAGCCTTTACTCATCCATTCAATCAGCCTTTACTCATCCATTCAATCAGCCTTTACTCATCCATTCAATCAGCCTTTACTCATCCATTCAATCAGCCTTTACTCATCCATTCAATCAGCCTTTACTCATCCATTCAATCAGCCTTTACTTATCCATTCAATTAGCCTTACTCATCCATTCAATCGGCATTCTCTCATTCATTCAATCGGCATTCACTCATTCAATCGGTATTCACTCATTCATTCCATCAGCCTTTACTCATCCATTCAATCGGCAGTCACTCATTCACTCAATCGGCATTCACTCATTCACTCATTCATTAAATCAATGTTCACTCATTCATTCAGCCTTTTCCATTCATTCGTTAATTCTACTAGTCCCTTCTTAATTAATATTTATGCAGTCAGTAATCACCCAATTAGCACTCAGGACTTACATGAAACGAAGTACTTAACCCCAGACATGACACAAACCAACACAGAGCTCAGTAGCTGAAATTCAATGCAGGTAAGCATGGACTGCTAGTTAAGACATGCAACGCCCAGACCCCAAGCCGCCACACGAGTAACCTGAGTGGCGATGCCCTGGCCTGAGTGGGAGGCAGAGTTGAGGTGCGGGTGGCCAGGGAGGCCGGCCTGCGGGTACTGGCCCTGTTTGGTGGAGGGAGCGCTAGGCAGGGACGACGAGCTACTCGAGCCTCCACCTCTGCGCTCGCGTGATGGGAACGCAGAATGGTGCTGGGGGACATAGGCATCAATCAAGGTCCAAGCGTTAATTATTGGGGCTTACTTACACTTTACTACATAATTTGAATTTTCATTAGTTCTACAAAACGTCCTGTAGTTTAGGGGTTGATGGATAAGAAAATAAATCCGAAATTTGAAGATTAAAACACGAAACATCAAGGGTACAGAATTTGTTTTAGCATTATCTGAACAATGCAGTCAAGGATTTCACACCGGGTGAGCTCAAAAACATGTAAAATATAGTGTTGTGGAGGTAAAACATAAATTCTACGTTATTCTTGCACAGCTCATCTATTATTAGAATAAGAGTTTGAATAGCTATGATTTCCTCAAGCGTGTGATCAATTCTCACACAATTCAGGTCATCACTTGGGTAAAGTTCAACTAATTTGGCTCAAACGGCCTAACTAACATGTAGAGCTTTTGAACAGCTTTATAAAGCTATAAAAGTTGCAATGTGGCCTTGGAGACAGCGAATTGGCTGAAAAACTTACCTTTGAACAAGTAATCAGTCATTTGGGAGATGAAAATAACAAGATCATGAAGCCCAAGAACTTTAAAAGACTAAAAACAGACTTTCATCAAGCCATGGTGATTTGATTTTGATACCCATGGTTATTATTTGGGCAAGCAAATTCCCTACATCATCATTCATTACTTAGAACTTCAGGCATAGAAATGAATTTGAAAAATACTTTGAGAAATGCCAGGGTAATCCCTGGACCAGAAAACCCTGGCCTTTCTGATGTTTAATTTACTTAAGGGATGACAAGGTACGGTAGACGAAACAAGGTAGAGTCATTTCTCAGGGGGAAAATACACCTCCTCTTGTTTGGCTAGCCAATACAAAGGCTTCATTTCAAACAAACTGAATGACTTCACTACTGCGACATGTCGTTAGGCCAATAGCGGTGCTAGATTTGAAGCCAGCAGTGTTGCCTGATGCAATATGAGTGCTGCTATTGGTTTGTTGCCATGACATCAGCATTGCCACACGGTCGACAAAAAAAAAGACTTGTTTGCTCCTATGTTGTTTCTCCTACCGTGTGACCAGGTCACTATGAAACAAAACGCTGTCATGTTTGACTACTAGTCATGTAATCTAGCAATCAATATTCAATGAGGAAAGATGGTCAAAATTAAGTGCTTGAGTGTTGGAAAATGCACATCTTGCACTTGACAGACATGAATATAATTATAACTTTGGAACATTACACACAAGTTTTCAAGAAATTTCACAAACAGAGTCATCAGCTTAATTACTGGAAAAATTAAGTGAACCAGGTACACTATGCACTCCACACTGATTCCAAGCCCCAGAACAAAGTACAAGCAAAACATACATGTGCAATGGCTCTGGTGTGCATCTCTGCAATGACACGAAGCCTGTTGAGCCACATTTGACGGTCTTTGGTGTCCTGGGCACGCAGCTTGTATGCTTCACCTGAAGTGAAAAACAGAGCAATCACTTCACTTGACCCTCATCCACTATTCAATCATATACAGTTGTAGCTTGCTTGGCTTGCCCATCTCCCTGTCATGCTCTTAAGGGAATCGAACGGTTTTTTGGGGCCAAACACCGAAAATGATATTATTGCCTGAAAAATGCTCCAATACCCTTTCTCTATCACATAGAAACGTCATTTGTCCCGTGTTGACAACCCAAACCCCCATAATCACCCCTAAATTGCCCCCCTCCCACGCAGACGTGCTCAGAGAGACCAGCTGCATCTCTACTTAGCTGTGGTTGGTTGCTCCAAATTTTTTTTCTTCGTTTTTACACAACTGTTCATTCATTAGAACTGTTTAGTAGTATCTTGACCTTCTTAG
>JACJUY010002656.1:38601-72146 GCA_014220935.1 Platorchestia sp. MABIK | reverse complement strand
GCCTGGTTTTATAAATGGGTTTTTCTTTCGTGTTAACGCATACTGCAATTATTGTCAAAGTCTGCTGTCCTCTAGTTTCATTTCTCAAAAAATAACATCTGTGGTCGGGGAAACAAATTGGTCGACCAATATGAGGATTTCAGAATTTCATAATTGAGCTATACCGATTTGTGCTTGCGTGTTCTCTTCACAGCAATCGTGTTATAGAATCTTATTGTGTGATTACATTGTCGTGAGTTCTCAATCGTATTATGTCCCACTCATATTCAGTCAACAGGTTTTTGGTTCAAGAACACAGAAAAGCCCCTAAGAAAAGTGAGTCATCGTAGAGATGCAAGTCCGTTTTTCACCCGAACTTGATGTGTCGTCGTAGTACAATAATTTTAATATTCGCAAGCTTATTGTGATGGATTATGTTATGGTGTGTTTATGTTTTACTTGTACAAATTGCGTTATCATTTTCATGTTTGTGTGGAGGTTTGCCATTCCTTGAACCCGAGATTCTTTTGATAGAGTCAATTAACAAAGAGTAAACGTTTCGTGCCAGATTTAACAAAATAGACTCAACCAATACACAATATCAGCAGCATAAATGCCAATATGTGAAATTACCTTCGTGATATTGAGCTTGTTGTGCAATTTACTACGGCAAGGGATTCGGCTCAGAATGGAAAATTTGCGTGTTGAAGATTTGTGTTTTTTTAAACAATAGTGAAGAGTACAATCTGTGTAAATTGAAGTTCTGCTTGTATTTCATCCGTCCGTAAGTCGTGCTCTGGGCTTCAAGCGGCGTCATACCTACGGTTGTCTGTGTTTACCACGCCAACTGTCGTTTGGTAAATCTGCAATTATGGTCAGGTCAGGTTATTATAATTTGTGATGAGCTAGGTTAAGATAGGTGCAATGGTCGCTAGGTCCCACTCTTTGTTTAGATATTTATCCAAACTTTATTTTCGGAAGCAACCACAGACGTTCTGACCACAGATCTCTCTTTCTTGTCTGGCCAATCTTTCAATCATTGCGTTATCAAGACATGATCCCTCATGCCAGAAAATCAAATGCAAAAGTGTGGTGAATACATTGCTTTTTTAAATGTGTGGAATCAAATGTTCTCGTCATACTCAAATAAAATTCCTTTTCGTGATGAAATTGAACTCAAACAGTAGTTGCTACCGCTTGAAAAAGGTATTATTTCGCGTTTAGGAAGAATTAACACAATCAATATGATCAATGGGCAAGTGGCGTAAAAGTAGAAAGCTGATAATCGGGAAGTGTAGTTGATAATTATTGTAAGCGTACCTGACTGACTATACGATTCAAATAAAAAAATTGTTTCACTCATAACACTGTGTAGCAAAATTTTGTCTCTTTTTGTCTTTGGTCAATTAATGTTATTTTTTTTGCCCTTTGATTTAAAAAACGAAGAATATAATGATAAGTCTCTTTAAACTTTGATATTTTGAATTGTCCAGCGATGTTTTAAGACTAGCCTGTTATAATAGGCTAATTTCAATTATACCCAGCAATCCAGACAGATTTTGCTCTAATTTGGTGAAAAAAATTGAAGAACTTTTTGGATGATTCCAGAACCTTCGAAACTATTCTTTCCAGACGTTTCACATACTTCTAGAAAATTCTTGCAAGATACATGGCAGTATAAATGCGGGGAACGGATACCATGACGTATGCTCAACAGGTCAGTTCACTTCTAGCCGTCACGAATGATGGCTAGAACAGGTCAGTTCACTTCTAGCCGTCTAGCCTCCCAACGAATGGGCAAAGTTAGCAGCGCCGCTACTTCTCCAACCAACCTCCGTCGAGAGTCGTCCCGCGAGGAGTCCCGAAGTGGTTCCCGCGTGCCAAGAAGACCCCTCATAGCGCACACCGAATGGATTAGTTCATCGCTCTGGCTGGCTGGCTCCACAAAGATCTACGTTAGAGAACGTATAACGTAGGAGCAGCAGATGTAACCGCACCACCATTGCAGCAGCAGAAATAGCCGTGACCCGATAGTAACCGTAACAGCAGATGTAGCCGTGACCACACCAGTAACAGTAGAGGTAGCACTAACACGGTACCTTGTCACAGAACACAACACGGCACATACTTATAGCCGCTGCCACGTGGTAAAATGCACAGCCAGAAACACGGCTTTCCAACTGTGTTCGCTGCTTCTTATCCAGCACTGACGCGCAATCGTACGGGCAGAAGGAGCTCTAGCTGTTGTGCTGCGAACATAAAAGGCTCAAGGCAGATGACTATTTCATGAGCACTTTGAAAACTAAGTTGAAGTGGCATTGAGACTACTGCAATGCCAACGTCTGGAATGAAAAATACGAACAATTGAAATTTATGTGAGGGAAAATTCTCCGTTTTCCACACATGCTACGTGCAACAGAAGTATTTAGAATTCAACCCTAGACACTAGAATGTTTGCAGAATCCGAAGATCAGAATCCAACAGCGACACTCTATCAAAGCAGAAGCAATATTTCAATTTCCCATGTAAATTTTAGTAACAATAGAGGTAAATCTTCAGAAACTTGAAACGAAAAAAGTAATTAATCTTGAAATCCTATTTATTAGAATTTCACAGGGGTCTATCATAAAATATCTACAAAGAATCTCTGCATTCTATAAAACCATCCGGAGACCAGCTCCATCATCAATAAGTCAGTCAGTACACCATTGGAAGAAGAAAAGTTTAGGTAAATCTGAAGAACATTTGTTTGCATTAAAAATTCACACATAAATTGGCAATGGAAATAAACTATTCGTACTTTTAAAGACGGGTTTTTCTTTGCCTATGTTGGGGTATTCTAAAATACTTAAATCTAAATCATAAGAGGCAGTATGCAGAATTGTAAAATTGTCTTCTGTTATGCGGTCGCAACACTGTTCACTGTGAAGATGAGTAGAAGAGTGAGGTGGTTGAGTCAAAACTTTTCCGCTAAATATAACTGACTCCACAGTGCTGGGCAATCCTAATGTAGAAGGGCAAAGTAGTTATGCCGACACAGCCAGATGTACACTGTAAACAACTAAACTTATGGACCATGGATGCCCGCATTCGTTTAAGAATAAAATCTTTGTCGCGGAAAAATGAGCCAACTTTCAGAGAATTGACGGCAACAACACATGATGTCACGGCAGGAAAATGGCACTTGAAAAGTATCTCCAAATCTCGTTATTGAGTATAAGTTATTGAAAATTTTTTGGCCACAAATTTTTTAATTACATTTTGCAATTAGATGAGGAGAGCCGTTCAGAAAAAATTCTTTCAGAAACAAAATTCATCATGCGAGTCCATATAATTCGAACAAATGAAATAAGCTCGATTCAACAGTCTTGATAGTATTAGTTTTTGAACCTATAGTTGCAAAAATTTAAAGAACTTAAACCCAAAACAGTAAAAGTAGATTTCCGAAAAACAGCGGATTTAAAATTACGGCCTGTTTTACTAATTGGGAATATAAAAATGATAGACAATATATATTATTATTGCTTTCAATTTCGATGGTAGATTTTATGAAAGGAGACTTAGAATTTAAGTAGACTTTGAATATGGTGGCATGACAAGAATCAAGAAATGATAAAAAAGTATCGCCAACATTTCTTCGATAAAAGGCTGATTTAAAACTCGCGCGGCAATCCGCAAGCCATTTTTGTTCCCAATAGCACATAAAAATATTTGTGAACGTTGGACCCAAAGTGAGACCCATAATTGGGTCAGAATAAGATAGGTAAGGATAGGTGAAGATAGGTTTGGTAAGGTTGATTGGGGCTTAGATGTTTGGTTTGCGTAGGTTTCGTTAGGTTAAGTGGCGCTAGGTTAGGAAAGTTAGGCTAAGTTATTGTGTGACGGGTTAAGTTATATAGCTAGGTTAGGTTAGAACACTAAGTAACTGTATAATAGGGTATGTTCGGGTAGGCAAGGAAAAGAATGGTTGATTAAGTTAACAAATAAACTGTATATTTATCACACGTCTGGCTAGCTGTACTATATTTTGTAAGCCGGGGATTTCCACGGATGTGCCAGTAAAACATTATTTCGTCAATTTTTTCCATCTTTCTGATATTGTTTATCGATCTGTTTCAACTTTCTCATTTCTTTACTTAGTGTCTGTCAAGGAATGGAAAGCCGTAGTAATTAAAGGGTTTTCGGGTTGAACTTTTTTCTAAATTTATGTTGCCCGGTATTGTGCTTCCGCTTCTTTTTGTTATATCATCGTTCTTCATCACTGTAGTCTTGCGTTTAAAGACAACGCCTGCTGAACGCAACACCTTGTATAATAAAATCAGTGGAATTTGTGTGTTGGTTCATAGCTTCAGCAGTCACCGCTCAAGGCGGAGGTGAGCTGTGGGTTACAAAACTTATATGCTTTATTTATCAGTTAGTTTTGACGTGATAGCCGTGCCAATATTTTCATTATTTCATGTTTGAGTGTATATCCCTTTCGTTTTGATTTGTTCATCAGTGAGGTCTTCAGTCGACCCCCAGACTGGGATACTCGGGTCAAGCCCAGCCACAACCCAACCGGTTCCTGTATGTCTTAAAAAATTTGTATTGTTCAGCGTAACTACGAGCTGAAAACCGAAGTGTGCCAGAGGCAGTTGCGGGTGACGGTTTCTGGAAATCAGAATATCCTGGCTTCAATATTTGCCACTTTTCATGGACTTAACTTCGCGTCTCTTCCTGGATTCATTCGATTCACAACTTTACGTTCTACACTAGAAGCTACGATCAGGTCGGACCAAAGCAGTCGATTCTAATAGTGTTTAGGGAGTATTTTATTTAGTGCCGTGAAAATACTAAGGTTGGAGTTTTGCGAGAATTGCATATTGTTTCTATTCATTAGCTTCAGCTGTCTGGATGTCAGTATTTTTTGTATCTTTCATTCATTTCTAATTTTGTATGTATGTCATTTGCTCTGCACTAAATTTCATTTAAAATGTTGAACTTCAATTGAACTGTAAAACCTTATTCTTCTTTCATCACCGGTTCACCCAAGTCGAATATCCTTAACCTGAACAGTGTCATGAGCACCTAAAAACATTGATTTGCCCATCTGCAAACATAGTTACTTTTCATTATTCATGTTTGCTAGAGCGAATGATCACTAAAAAAACAAGGTTTTTGCATGCTTGGATCCTAGTATCTTCGTTCATACATATTCACACATATATAAATATATATATATATTTAAATGATTATACATACCACAGTTGCTGCAAAATTGCTAATCAAGCGACTTGCATTCGTCCTATAGATACCGTATTTTAGAATTTTTGTAATACCTATCAACTTGTCACCTTACCTAACTTGTCACTTCCTTCTATTATTGTTAAGTATTTAACTGAGAAATATCATAAATTTGTCACGCGACGAGCGTGGCCTGTCGGCCTCTCGTTACGATAGAGTAATTTAAACCTCGACAGTCAGAGTGGAAATGAAATTAAAGAAGGAAAATACACAGGGAGAGAATGGACAGAAAAGGAGGAAAAGTAGGAACAGCAATATTAGCATAGTGCACCACGAGTTTACCTTAGTTTTATCAGCATGGATAATAACGACAAAATTTGAAAGATTTAAACATATTTATTTTTGAACGTGGAACACGCGAGTTAAATGTGATAATTGTCAACAAACACATTCTGACACAAAATGACACACAAAATGAAAGACGTGTGCTTCGAATCGTAATGAGCGCCAGCAACGATTGCATGTTTTAACGTCACACAAAATTCTTATGGACACTATCAAAAGAAGATTTACTCACATCGATCCAGAATCAGAAAATAATTAATAGCTGGGCTAGCGTACGCACGAAATAAATGGGGCCGATGCGAACACAATGAAACCCTTGACTCACACAAGGTATCAAAATGTGGAACACTTTGCGCTACGCACTACGTGAAACTATCAACATTCCAATAAAAAAAACGAAATCACTTCATGAATAGCGCGCCATTTCACAACACTTTTCAATGTGCTTCTTGTTTCTAACTTGCACTTTTGTAATCACTATATTGAGTCCCTCAATACCACAAAATCACCCTAGCTCTTCTGTGATGCGTCGTTGGCGTTAGTCGAACTTCACTTCCACTTGGGACTTGAAGAATGTACGAATGTACGGCTGTTCAGGCCTGACGCTGTTCAGGCTGGTGCTATCGTGCCGGCGGCCCCGCTGGTGCTGCTTACTGTCTGCAATGCGTTCACAGCTCTTGAGTGCCGAAGGAGCTTGATCACTGTAGCTTGCGCAGGATTGATGCCGTATGTCTGCAGCTTTCGTGGTTGCGTGGTTCCAAGAGGCATGCTGGAGTTGCCTGTGAGATTGGGGTTAGCGTAGACACAAACTGAATGCTTTCGCCATAGTCGTTGCCTCGTTGCACTGGACGATCATCGCCACGAAGTTGATGTGCTTAGAGTTGTTATCTGTTGCAAGTCAATACATCAACAACTAATGGTTTCGACTTAATATTTTTGAAATTTCGATATTGTTCACCTCACTCAAATGTCGAAATGTTGGTGCTCTTGTGCTCTGCACACCGGCGAACGCCGGTTTGCCCCGTTTTCGCGCACTCCCACTGTGCACTTCTTGTTGCGAAAACCCAGCGAAAAGACCTCTCGATTCTTCTTGTGTCCTGCTTTTATGCGTTCCACTTCGTTCCTTCTCGAAAGTTCTCAAATCTTCATGGTTATGAAGACAGTATTCTAATCCTGATTGGTGGAATTCTCGTTTGTCCTGACGTCTCGTAATCTCATTGGCTAGGTGCTCACTTTCCTCTGCCATACCTTCGACGCGCGGCAGCTCATTGGCTTAGGTGATGCGGCTGTTTGCTTGGGCCAACCCTCGTCTGCCCCACGCTTGTCCGAGGCTCGTTCTCACGCCTACACGACACTGGCCTAACGGTTGACATTCTAACGTCTATCGCAGCTTTTCCGTGCTCTACCTAACAAAATATTGCCTAACGAAATATTTCATTACAATTTGTTGTGTGATGTAAGAGGAACGTCTAATCAGAATCAAGGAAAGGGCTCTCACGTTTGTTTTATGGGATCTAGATCAATGAAATTTGTCATAAGTATGTATACCTGCAAATGAAAATGAGTTGTTTTCCTGAATTTTTCACTTTTTCGAAAAAATTGCGGAAATAATGGGGAAAATTTGTGAAAAAATAGGGTAATTTAAAAAGCTATCTTCTCCGAAAATTATTGTTGTAGAGCAATGATTTTGATCTCGTTGAATGCGGAAATAACTGTTGCATAGCTGGACGTGGGTTTGTTTTGAAATTCACAGTGGATATTTTTTATTTAAATTTTAAATGTATTTTTTTTAAGTTGTGAACTTTTTTCGTAGATTTTCAATGTAACTAAAAAATTACTGTGAATTTTGAAACAAACCTTCGTCCAGCCATGCAACAACTTTTTGCGCATTCGAGAAGACTTAAATAATTGCTTTACAAAAATAACTTTTGGAGAAGATAGCTTTTGAACGTTTCACCTGCAACTGTTCAGGAAGTGTATTTTTTTACAATTTTTCATTTTTTCATTTGCAAGCTACATTGTTTGGAAAAATTGACACGGTTGGCGTTCTGAAAGCTATCTGAACATTTGAAAATCTTTTCTTGTAAATTTTTTTGTTTTTCCTTGAAGGGACTGGTACCACAGGTTGTAATGAAAAATAATATTTCATAAGGTAGATCAAGTAAAAGCTGCGACGGAAACACTGCGTTGTGAAGAGACATTGGAATGTTTTGGATATCGGGTGTAGTGATCGTTATTAAGAAAACCGTTAGCCAGCACCGCTAGTGCAAGGGGCAGCTTGGGCAGCTTGAAGGGGGAAATTTGTTACAGGGCAGCGTTCGTTCGCATATTTCGCTATCTCAAGAGGCTGGCGATTCATCTCTGCCACCGTGCGGTCCACACTTGCACCACACTGCTCTCTCAGGCGTATCCACGTGGGCTGGCACACAAACACACACATATCAGCACAAAACTCGGACACAAACACAAGGTCCTGCAACACAAACGCACACACACGCAAGAAGCCGAGCCTCGCGGAGCAAAGGGGGCGGAACCAAAAGTGAGGGCTCCGACTTACAGCCATTCATGGCCCTGGAATAGCATGGGTATCGACGCTGCGCACTATAAGCACCAATGAAAATTCTAGACTTCAGGACAAGCATGAATTCCACCAATCAGGATTAAAACGCTGTCATTATAACTGTGAACATTCGAGAACCTTCTAGAAGAAACCAGACCAGATACATTAAAGGTGTATGCAAGAAGAATCATGAGGTCTTTTACTCTCGGCTACGCTACAAGAGGGACTCTGGATTTGTGAGCAGGCCGGGAACCGGCAGTTGCCGGCGCTCCCGGCAGAACAACAACTCAAGACTAAACATCAAAACAAAGTACACTCAAAACAATATTAATGCAGTGAGAGCGCAGCATCTTCTTCAGCTTTGCATCGGTGAGCGCCAAGTATAAGGAAGAAGAAGATGGCGGGAGGCACAGTATGCCAACTACTCAACCATAAAATTTATGAAGAATTTTACGTCAACTCCAAGCTCGCAAGAAACTCCAGCATGCCGATTGGAACAGCACAGTCGCCAAGTCTGCAACAATGCGAGGCAACTGCGAGTTCTGCAGTGGTCAAGGGGCTCCGGTTCTCAGCGAATGATGCTCAACTTGGGAACTCTGAGTGTGGGACCGCCAACGACCAGCACTGGCCTGCGAGCGCGAGGTGGCAGCGGAAACGGCCTGATCAGCCCGACGTGCATTTTTCAAACCCCAAGTGGAAGCGGAGTTCGATTAACCCCAGCGACGCATCACAGAAGAGCTAGGGTGTTTTTGTGGTATTGAGGACACAAAAATAGCGATCACAAAAGTGCAAGTTTAGAAACAACGCAGCACATTGAACAGTGCTTTGAAATAGCGTGGCGTTTATGAGTTTGATTTGTGTTATATTGTGTTCTTAGAGAAGGTGTGAGTTTCATTTTGGGTGCCGTGCGAAGCATTTTATTTTAAAATACCTTGCGGTGAGTCAAGGATTACCGTTTGTGCACTATACTCATTTCGTGCTTACGTTAGCCAATCCATTATTGTGTACCTCTGATTCAGATTTTATCGTGCTTCTTGTTTTATGGGTGCCGTGAATTTTGCGTTGCAGTAAATTGCGTAGTCGTTCGCTAACGCTTGATAATTGTGATTCCCAGTGAGCATCACACTTATTTTGGATATCTTATCGTATTAAATTTGTAAGTCGGTAATTTCAAGCGTAAACCTTATTATTGCATTGTTGCTCATTTCGACATTTCGTACAGAGATCTTTGTGTGTAGTTAACCCCTATTTAACTCACGTGCTCAACACTAAAAAATCTAATTTGGATCTTTCAAGTTTTTGTCATTATCCCGTGCTGATCGTACTGAGGTAGACTCGTAACGCACATTATACTAATACTACTATTTCTATTTTCTACCTTCTCTGTCCCCTCTCCTTCTGTGCATTTTCCTCTCCTTTTTTTCCTTTCCTTCTTCTATTATCGAGGTTTAAATCCCTCTATCGTAACGAGAGGCACCAGCCGACCCTTACTCGTTTCGCGACAGGTACCACAGATAAGAATGGAACTGCTATCATAGATACGTCTCATCGCTCCGGGAGCGCCCGCTGCGGCGTCTTTCTCGACGCGCTCCTCCCCTTCCCGCCTTGGTTTTCCTCTCTAACGGTGCAAAAAACGTTTTGTAGCCTTGCTAGATTGTAAACGAAGGTGTTCTGTGTCGAATAGACCAACAAAACAAACTCGAGATATTTCTGGTTCGTGTCTAATGCGGAGACTGTCCGATGCTAGCAGCTGTATTCGAATCCACCCACTTCTACCCTCGTTTCCCACTCTCTGGAAGCACAGAACGTTCTGAACCTTCCCTAGCTTGTAAAATAAGGACTTCTATATTAAATAGAACATTAAAAAACACAAAAAAATTCAGGGGTGTGGCACGTGAACTTGCTGGTCGGCGCTTGTTGCTGGTTGAACCAATAATATTTCGATATTTTCGATATTTTCCTTGGATAAATCCTTTAGATGTGGATGACAAACAAATGGATTCATCCTGATGGTGCTTGCGATTACAATATTCCAGTACTTGTTCACTCGTGAAACTCGTATGGCAGATGCAGTCACTAAGCATCCTTCAAATCAAAGAAGCTGTTTCTTTTGAAGCGGACACCAAAAAAAAAAAAGCTAAACACACCTAGGGCATTTTTAGGTAATATTATTTATGGAGGTAATGTCACGTATTGCTCCAATAATATTATGTTACAAATGTTGTGGGTAGCATTGTACAACAATCCTCATGTTACAGACTCCGGTGAACTTTTTTGTGTCAGTATTATTGGCGTAGGCACTATTATAAATTTGTTATGTTGAAATATTTCATTTTCTCAGAGCTCCTTAATTGACAAACTAGTTGATACTTCGGAATGAAAAGATAGTTCCGAATATTGACTCCATGGTCTAACACATAGAATTAATTAATCTCACCCATTTTACTTTCAACATTAATTCCTGATATAGCACGTTCCTAAGCTTGTATTTCAATGTAAGCGCGCACTTATATGAGTGTTTTCAACAATGCATCGTCACTGGTATTATCTACATTTTTTTTCAACATGTGTAAACAAACCTAGATTTCGCAACATAGGGGAAGCATTTTTCCATGCTTTTTTTCTCGATTATTTGTTTCGACTATTAACATGAGTCTTACGACACCCGTTTGTGTATTTCGACTATTGATCTTCATATTATGAGATTTCAAAAACCAATGAAACATTTTCTATCATCCTAATTAATAATCTGTTTTTCTTCTCTGGTTGTCTCTTGTCTAGGTATCATTATGCGTTACGTTACTAGCTGTTTAACTACATACTAGTTACATGACAGTTGTTTTGATGCAGGGGAATTAAGTGCCATAAAAAACGAGGCTTTAAGTTCGCTTCCGACTAAAATTTCAAAGTGAAACCCTACGTTTAACTGTGATAACCTCAGCGTGCTTTATTTTTGACTAGGTATGGATTAATAATGATCCTACTAACCACAACAGTCATTGCGGGATTTTTTATTGAATATTTTTGAATGGGGAGTGAATTTCGCACGAATTGAAAAAGAAAAACTGATTTATACTATGTTTCAGGCTTCACGAAGAATTGAGCTGCACAGGTTTTAATCCACTGTTTTCATCATCTGAAATGACACATTGAAGGTACGTTTGAGGGGCTTATCTAACTCAATGAAACTTGTTGAAAAAACATCAAACATCAAAGAGTGGTACAGTTCGAGACAAATCATATGAAAATGACTTCTTATCGATGTGATTAAGGACTCATATGAAGAAATTGAACATATTTGGAATCAAATCAGTAGTTCATATCCTTAACTGCTCGTACTTTGAGACCACTTAGGCTTCAGGGGGAGGGTCAGATTGCAAGATTGGGGCTCAATTGAGCGGAATGATGACCTCGTTTTCTTTGAGAGAACGCTGGTGGATCCATTTCTGATGTTGACTTAGCTGTCCAGGAACTAATTAGCCTTACGCCTCGACTTGTTATCAAGGCCGTAATGGACTGCTAGCTTGCTCAAGTGAACGAGCTGTTACTTTTATAAGAATGAACTGTATATAGGGTTTTCTCTTTTCTCAAAGTCCAATTGTTCAGATGAATGTTTCAAGTATATTATATACGCATAATCTATGCGATTGATAGAAATGAAAAAAAACACTTGAATTTACTGCTTTGGCTTTTGGTTTATCTTTCTAAGTCTGATCAAACTGCAGACATCAAAATGAAATGAATGGTTGTGATATCCTGAAGAACTTTTTACATTTAAATTGAGTTCACAATGCCCATTTCTAACATCGCAGCAACTACACTATTTTTATCGAACCATTCTTCTCAGTTACAACCAACCCTCCATCAGACTACTTTTGCGTCCAGTTTAACGTAGGAACACTACATGTACTGAAGCAGCACGAATAACCTCAGCAGTAAAATAAAAGGCGGCCGAATAAATGCGTATGAAAGGACTTTTATAATGAAAAATTTGCCAGCCGATGCCATAGGAGCAGAAATTCTACTGTCAATTCCATAAAGGGCAGAACCGATAAGCAACATCTGCTGCAGATAGCAGCAACGGCAGAAGCAGCTACATTAGCAACAGCAGCTAGAACGGTGCAAGCAACATCAGCAGCAGAAGAAACAGCAGCGTCAGCAATAGGAGCATCAAAAGCAGGAATAAGAATAGTAGCAGTAGCACCAACAACAGTAAAATAAGTGCCAGCATCACAAACAATAATAACAAGAGTAGCAGCGACAGCAACAACAGTTAAAACAGCAGAACGTCAGCAGGAGCAACGACAGTAACAGCAGCAGCTGCAGCAGTGTTCAGTGTCTGGTTTAAAGCTCCAATTGGAGTGGGGGTCATGCACGCTCATCGAAGTGATCGCGCTAAAAGCTAGCGAGTGGGGTAAAAAGAACACTAAACAAGGGGCTTAGTGTATCGCAAAGCGGCCTGTGTTTGAAGCGCTAGTTCTTATATCAGATCTACGGCGCTAGCTGATATTTGATGCTCAGAACTTGAAGTGTTACGTCGAAATGGGTAGAAAAGACAAGTAGTTGTTAACGTTCTTGTAAACTAATGATAACAAAAGCGTTCAAATAATTTGGGGGAAAGGTAGTTTTGGGTTCAAACTACACTAAAATGAATAATGCGCATTTGTATGTTGTGCTGCGTTTTGTTCCATTGACGATTTTTATTTTAATTCTTTGAAAAATAATTCAGTTTGCAGAACTACTGCTTATGGAAGATTCAAACTGTAAGACGTAATTTACTATTAATATTAGTAATTATTATGTACTGTTATATGCTGTATTCCGTTGAACCAACAGTTAGTTTTCGCCATGAGTTCGTAAACGAAATACACTTGAAGGCAAGGATGATTTTTTAATGTAAGGTACAATGTTTTCGAGTTTCTTTCGTGTGTTTTCGAATACATCAATAAAGAATTGGCCTCATACATAAATTTCTTTGTACTCGTTATTTAGCCTTGGATCACATGGTCTTCATTTCAATCGCTTTACGCGTTAGGTTGATGAGCGGGAGTTGTAACTCGATTTGGCCGTCAGCACCGCCAGACTGGGTTCGGATTTAACGCAGGACGCCAGTGGCAAGCAAGCGGCGCGTGCCGGGAATGATCTGGGGAAATGATTCGGGCTTATCTCGTTCTCTCAGCGGGGTCTGATGAATTTGTGACCTAAGCTATCCATGAACTCTGTGAGATGAATTGAAAAGTAAATGATGTTTTTTACTTAATTTGGTTACGTACTTTGTTGGTCCAACATCAGGATTGCATCAACTGCTAGTTTCAATAGGCTTTTAACTCAAAAAAATACTAGACCACCCGTAACCTGATAGGTGAGAGTGTTTGCTTAACTTATGTTAAACCTGAGAAATTTATCGATATTAATGGTCTTAGGAGGCTTGCAATGATTCACCATAAAAAACATTCAGCTGAAAAAGTTTCTGCAAAATCAATGAGAAGTAGTTTTCGTATGACAAACAAATTATTGTAGCAGATCATAGTCACAATGCAGCGTGGAATAAAATATATAAGTTGAACCACTGCAAATTGATACTTTTCTCACGTTATAGGAAGAGGCTTGAATTTTATGCGATGTGAAAATGAAGTCAAATTTTATCATATCTTCTAATTGAATGCATGATGTTGTGGAAGAGGACACCATACTCTACTTTTGTCTTACGTGCCACGCCTGAAAGTAGTATGGGAGGTAAAAATCAACCAATAATCAAAACAAACCAGATAATTGTAGTTTTTTAAGCACATAGATGGATAGGAAATAGATTCCTAAGAGAAACTTGCATCAACAATGCTTTGATTGTATTGATGAAAGCTCAAAAATCAAAACGAACCCACGCAGAGTACAATTTCCACTGAATGCTCTATGCTGAATACGTTATTTTTGCATGTGCACGCAGGAATGTCTAATTTATGATGGAACCGTTCAGAGGAGAAGTTTTCAACAGCTTCCAGGTTACAAGAATAATTGATTTATTCTTCATCATGTTGCGGTTTTATCTTTGATGATGCTGCTTATATTAGTATACGGTTCTCGTCAAAGGTTTAATGCAATGAAGGAAATGAAGGTTCAACACTCGGAAAATTTACGGCGTAGTGATTCTCGCAGCGTAGATGTACGGTCATCGCTCACTTTTGACTGTTCAGTGAATCAGAGAATAATGTTGTTTGCATCGCTACCAACCTAATTATATGATTTACATGTTTCATTTGAAATTTTCAAGGCCGTCAAAAACGACGGTCTTCGATAATGCTCGTTAAAGAGAGGTAATCATTTGTTTAAGTTGATTCCAACTTGTAATCTATATATTAAAACGCTAACCCCCGCGTCACACTCTTCAACATCATTGCGGTATCTATGATACGGGTTGGTTCGCATCGGGTCGCGTTACTTTAGAAGGAGAGAGAAACAGGGAGAGAGGGAGAGTGAATTTGTAATTTGTTTAGTTCATTTTTTGAATTTATTAAGTTTCTTCATTTTATTTTTTATTCTTTTATTTGTTTTATATATATTAATATGTTATTTATTTATTCATTACATTTTCTTTTTATCAATTTTTTATTGTTTTTACCTTTTTATATTTTTGGTAAATTTGCATTGCGGTATCTATGATACGGGCCGATTGGCTCGCGTCGGGTCGCGTTATATTAGAGGGTGAGAGAGAGAGGGGGAGGGGGAGATGAATTGTCAAATTTTTTAAATTTTTAAATTCTTTCAATTTGTTAGGATAGGATAGGTTAGGATAGGATGGGTTAGAATAGGGTAGGATAGGTTAAGATAAGTAACGATAGGATAGATTAGGATAGGATAGGATAGGTTAGGATAGATTAGGATAGGTTAGGATAGGATAGGTTAGCATAGGATAGGTTAAGAATAGGTTAGGTTAGGATAGGTTAGGATAGGTTAGGATAGGTTAGAATAGGATAGGTTAGGATAGGTTAGGATAGGATAGGTTAGGATAGGTTAGGATAGGAAAGGTTAGGATAGGATAGATTAGGATAGGTTAGGATAGGATAGGTTAGTATATGTTATATTAGTCAATGATTCCCAAAGTGAGCGCTACCGCTCCCTGGGGAACGTTGAAGCGCTCAAGTGTTGCGGTGGAGCCCATTTTGGAAAATTCTTTATGCTTAGCAAATACATCTTTTCTATAATTTGGTACAAAGTATTAATCTAATTAACCACTAGGGGGCGGCAAGATCTCAAGGGAGCGATAGATCAAATTTTTTTTGAGAAGGTGGGCGGTAAATAAAGAAGTTTGGGAACCACTGGGTTAGGTAATGTTGACTGAATTTTTTTACTGGTCACCTATCATAACGATGACATTGGTTAGATATATTAGGTTAGGATAGATTTGGTTAGCATAGGTTAGGACAAGATGGGTTAAAATAAGTCAGGTTTTACTTTTGTCTCTTGTCATAGTTTAGGTGAGAATATGCTATTTTAAAATTTGTTAAGTAGTGTTCACCGAATTTTTTCAGAGGTCCACCTGGCTAATTGATGATATTGTCCGTGGAATTTGCACGGGTCCTGCTAGTGAAACATTTATTCTACATGTATGATCTGTATCTAGGATATAAGAAGAAACTGTTGAGGTGAATAAATAATGTTAAATATTTTGAGTTTTACAAAACTGTCTGGGTAAAAGATGGAGCAATTTTATTTTAAATAAAACTGAACCTTGCCTAACTGAACTGAGTACAAGGCGAATTAAAATAAAGACACGAGCAAATGTACCAACGAATGAATGTATGGCGTCCATCATCTATTTTTGATTTTTACTTTGTCACATGCTAGCATCGTCCGGGACTCAATATTTATTGGGACTGTAGTTTTGAGTGAACAACGAATTTCATTAAGAATCAATTTTCAAACGGTGATCTTAAGTAGCTTTGGCTCAAAATTGCTTTATTTGGCAATTATATGCTTGGAATTATCTATTAAATCTGGCCTGATTTACTTGTGATGTGTGCATATTTGACGCATCACTGCTGAAATCACATCCGTTGTGAGTGCAATGGTTAAACTAAGAACGTAAGGTTGATAATGATAATAATAAACATAATATATTTAGCGCCTAATTTAAATCAAAAAGCCAATCATATAAACGTTCTCGGTGCATTGCTTGGGCCAAGTATACAAATTACTTTGGCTTACGAGGCAAAGATTTCTTGAATTACTTCTGAATGTTGCCATTGTGGAGATCTAAGAAATCAGCATTAATTTGACACTGAACTGGTGTACACATATTTACCTCCTGTAAATGCTCTGTGATTTCAGAATACGTACTTCTTTTTTGTCTTCTTTATTTTTATTGGTGTGAATTAGAAGCGGTTCTTTCATCTCTTCGTCTGCTGCACGAATAGACGACGTGCTGTGCAGACTAAATTCGATATTCTGTGCCTGTTTGTGTGAGTAAAATTAGTTTTTCTCAAGAGAAAATGGATCACCGTATGATATAGAGGAAACATAAAAGCCACTCTCTTAGCTTAGGTACAAATTCCCTCAAGTTTAGAAGTCCCTTTATTAGATATGCTTAGAAGCTTGTGCTTGAGCTAGAAAAACGGAAGGCTTTTTGGTTGCATCTGAAAACACGGCATCAAAGTTCATGACGTCCAGCACGTGAAAACTCAGTAAAGGAGCATCATCTCAGCGCTGCACCGATCTCTGGCTTGTGACTGAAGTACAGTTTAGAAGCATCTCTTAATACAACAAAGAAGTTACATTAATTTAGAAGCACATATTTCAAACCTTGTATTGAAAATTTCTTCTATCATTCCATTGTTTTAAACGTGATCATTAACAGTTTAATTTGGTTTTTGTTTAATACAATTTACAAGAAAACTGTGTCACGACATTCAAAAATTCACCTGTAAATTAGGAAATTCAAATGATGATATCAGGAAATTCAGGTAACAAATTTAGGAAATACGCTGCGATGGGGAGGAATTCAGATTACGATGCTAAGAAAATTACACTGAGTAGGACGCTGTGAGAAAAACGAACGGGTGGCTTCAGGAGACGAGAAAATAAGACGAGAAGCTTTGCGTGCTGCCGCAGCTGACATGCTGAACAATAGAAGTAGATTTCCGGACGTAAGTACAGGAGTTCACAGTACTTAAACATCGAGAGCGAGATGTAGGTGATAGTGAAACATCGGTCATCGCAGGTCGGGAGGTATGGGATTGAGAAGTCTCATAGTATTTGCAGTTAAACAACATCGATTAGACCCAAATTCTGATGTCAGCTATAATATTTTACTTTACGTTTACGTATTGAATAAGACTGCATCAACTGTAAATTTTTGCTGCAAATAGGCAGTGTTGTAATTCAAGTTAGTGCAGCAAATGCAGTCAATTCTTGAGTAGTTTCTTAATGAGAAATTTTGAAACACAATTTCGTGCATTTCGTTGCTCATGTTTTTTAAATATTGGATTGCAAATGCTCAATTTTTAAAGAACGTATAAATTTAAACGTTTTAGTTGTCGCAGTATTTACGAGTTAGAAATTGATTTTTTATCTTGACGACTGTGCAGAAAAAATTGACAGAAATTGACAGAAAGAAAAAATTGACAGAAAAATTTCGCTTCTGATAGAAAGATCAAGTTGAGTGATGAATCACGTTGAGTGTGTAGACAAAATAATTGAATATTGTACACAGTTTTCTAAGATAGGAACTCACAACCTACGGTCACGTCCAGGGAGAGGAAAAGATGGCAGACGAAGTTACAGCACACATTTGACCGGCGTTGGAACACAGTTCGGGCTAGCGAGACCCTGCGGCCGCGCTGACGTGAGGGGCCACTGCACACTGCGCACCGCACTGCTGTGCCTGCATGGTGCTGCGGGCGGTGTGTGGACACTGCATGCGGGGCCACTGCCCACTGCGCACCGCACTGCTGTGCCTGCATGGTGCTGCGGACGGTGTGTGAACACTGCATGCGGGGACACTGCACACTGCGCACCGCACTGCTGTGCCTTCATGGTGGTGCGGGCGGTGTGTGGACACTGCATGCGGGGCCACTGCACACTGCGCGCCGCGGTGCTTTAGGAGCAACTGCGTCAGAAGGAGTAGAGCGACTGAAACACACAGGAACCTGCAGTAATGGAAAGTTGGGCAGGAAAAGATAGACCAGAAATACGGAACTTAAAGTAAAGAATGTGGAATGGACCTGAAAATTATTTCGAAAATAAGAAATTACTGGAGCTCAACATGGATACAGTGGTTGTGCTCACACTAAGGATATCAACATTGCGTGCTGTTGGCCTTTAAATCGATTTGTTGTACATAGCTTTCGAAAAGCTTGACGTAAGCTTGAACAATTTGTCAAATTGATCTGTTTGAAGAGAGCCGCCAAGTGGCGTAATAACTTATTGGGAATCAAGAATATCTGTTTTCCGCAGCTCGAACTCGAAGATTTGAGGATAACGTTTTTTACGATACGCTAAATTATAGCAATTGCCTGATTCCGAAAAGATGTATGTGCATTTGATTTTAGAGATGATCAATAACGTAACGCATTTATTTCACTTAACGTTACATTTGCCCATCATAATTTTCCACCTAAACTTTTTTATCATTTAAACGTTGCTTTTTGACGCACTGTTCTTAGAATGACAGAATATTAATCTTTCATGTGTTGTCGTTATTTAACCGTATCGGTCATATCTATTACTGTGTTTATTGGCCTACCTCTGTGTACCCTTTTCATTTCCCCTTCGCTATCCCTCTATCATTTCTCGGGAGGCTTACTTCCCTCCCTCGAGACAGAACTCTCTTTATTCTCTTGAGAGAAACGCAAGTCCCGTGACGACTTGAATAATTTTGGACTTTGAATTATTATATTTTCTACGTTTTTATCTCATTAGATCTTTTCGGAAGTCATCATCGTCTCTTAGGTTTACTTAAGAGAGATGTGCGAGAGTAACCAAACGGCTTCGAAATATTAACTTTGAGACTCAAGGGTTTCACGTAAAAGTCTGTTATCTCGAATCAGAAAGTCAATGATTTGAAAGCATTGACGTTACAGTTTAATCACTCCGTTACCTTCACCTTTACTCATCTATCTATCTTTACCCACTTCTCTGTCATTACTCACCTATCTGGCTGTATTTACATTTTTAGCTCTACTCACCCGTCTAACTCACCTCTCTGGTGTTACCAGCCTTTTTTTAATCACCTCTCTACCTAAACTCACCTCTAAATCTTCACTCACCCTTTCCAGTTCTACTTACTTCTCTATTTTCTCATATCTCGAGCTTTGCCCACTTGACTAGATTTATTCACTTCACAGGCTTTACTCACTTCACTGGCTTAACACAAAACCCTAGTGTTCCTTGCATAAAAATAAATCTTCTTTTCTAAAAAAAATCTTAGGTCACCGTGTCTCATAGGAAGACACACGTTTTTGACTCATACATAATTCAAGAATTTAAGAGGACCTAAGGAATAAATTTTTCGTCTAGAAGGAATTCTTCAAGAGATTGGTAAGATATCGCCTCATCAAACAAACACTTATTGTCTGACAAACGTCGGTCTTGTAGCGGCGCTGAAATCGGAGGAAGCATGCAGTTCATTTAAGAGAAAATAAGTTCTAGATCTCCATGCAAAAACATCGTTATAAACATTCGTTAGCGACAAAAGATTCCACAGAAACGACACAACTACTTAATTCTGATAACGTTTAGATCCCATGAAATCAACCTTTTCTGGATATTGGTATTTGACCATGCCAATTTGAACAGATTTATTCCTGCACGCCATCAATTTTTCAAGATACACATGTGATGGAAGATGTATTATACACAGATTTACACAGTAGAGTATGTATTATTCGAAAGTCTTTTATGTTACAGTATTATTCTGTCAAATTATAATATATTTCAAGTTTTAACCATCTACTCTTTTGAAATCCTTCATTCAATGGAATATCATTTCCATACTTCGTAAAATGGTTTGAAGAGAGGACGCATGAAAATTGCATGATGCAGGCATGCGCTTGGTGTAGAAGCTTTTGGTCACGACTTATTAATGTTTCCGGTCCATTGTGAGATCAGTTTCGCTCCACCCTTTCGTGATAGCCAGGCTCATTCTACACTCCAGCACTTGACTTCTTTAATCCATGTTCACCACAGTTTCGAGACATAGGGAAGTATCAAACCCAATTCACTGTTGATCTTCACTCTTATGAAGAATGAGGCAAATTTTGTACTTCTATCGCACTATGCGCGTCACGAACATACTGTTTCACCTAAATAAAAATTCAGCAAAAGTGGGAATCAAACTAATGCAAAATAATCGATCACACTGCAAGCGAAGTGTATTTTTATTTTTTTGTGGCAGTGTAATGAACTCAGCTTCACCATTCCCGAAATGATGGATGCGAGGACCGATACGCACTCGTAAATAATGTACGAACCATGCTTTGGTCGCAGAGAACAAACTCTTCTTCATAAAGAACATGTCGTGCTATAGTTTCTACTATAAAACTTGCAAAAAATGGGATAACGATCCACTTACGAGACCTTGCCTCCTGCACAAAGTAAACGCGTACAAATCTCATATCGCCGTTTTAATGGCATTGTGTATTACTACTGTAAGGAATTTTTTACGCAAAATTCCACCTCAAGTGATTAGCAAATTCCTAATGAATTTGCACTGACTGTTCCGAGATTTGACAAACTCTTTGCTTTAATGCAGATCCAGATTTTTCAAGTAGAATTTAAATGTAAGAAAGATGACTTCAAAACTAATACATTTGAAAACTCGTGTGTGATGTCAAAAAATTCATTGATGTTCTAGCACAGGATTGCATAGCTTGAATATGGAAAGCCAAATTGTACGTTGCTTTTTTAGATGGCTATTGAATAATACTGATGCCACGGCGTCGCTTATGGACAAAAAAAGCCGTGAAATTACGTAAAGCTACCCAGAGATAAAGAAACCTGTCTAATACTTTAAAAGCAAAAACACTTTTGTCTCCTTCCACTCTTCAATGACCATCTCAGGACTCTACAAATACTGTGAACAAATAAAAATGTTTCTGCCCGACAGCATTGCGAGCTGCACGATGGAGACTCCTGTTTACAGGCTGAAATAATGTGGATGAAGTACTGCAGTGAAGATTATTTTTGCAGGCGACGAACGTGAAGATTGGCCTTGTGAGTTAAACATGAAACTATTTTAATCATTCGAGGAGAGCTGCAGTTTCATGGGTAGCATTTTTCAATAAATTATGGTCAGCCAGCGATGATCGATGAGCGCACACAGGCCTGCAGTGAGAATATCAAACCTGTTTGGAAAGTGGAATCTTTCTACATGACCGTCTAGCTAACAAAGAACGGGGAACATAAAAAATCAGGAAGAAATACGAAGACAAACTTCTGTTGAACACAAAATCTCAGTTCTTTTCAAGTTCAGGACACGAGTTTGTCTTTTCAACAAGGAAGCATGGAGTCTTGAGGCTAAAGAAAAGGGGGTTCACGACCGCACAGACTGGAAACCGAAATTCAATAACAGAATTGAGGTTCGAAGATTAGGTAGGAAGAGAATAAAAATTATAACGGCTACAGAACTTCAAGCAAGATTTTATAAACTCTCTATTCGATAGAACCTTATGTCGGAAAAACTATAATCGGTATATTAATGCCGTCTCAAAAACCAATAACTTGCGTGGGCATGTTGTATTCATAACCTTTTAGCATACAAAACAATGAATGAGTTTTGCAAGAACAATTAGTACTTCATTTTTCCATACAGACACATTTTGTTCTCATTCAAGACCTGTTAAATGCTTCAAATGATATTTTTAAAACAGAGAGAATATATCTTCCATCACAGAGTAAATAAATCCTCCAGCTGTTAGGCACAAGTATCCTCATTTCTGTGTCATCAATTTTTTTCGTATTTACTGAAGATGAAATTTTTCACAAGATTACTTCAGACTTAAAGAAGCCTCTCGACCCATTGTAAAGCTTCATCTTCGAATCATCTATGATGCTCAACTGTATATACGGTAACGTAAGGCTCTTTCTTAGAGGCATTGCGAAAACCATACACATGGAATTTTGCGGCGCTGAATAAATTTTAGATGGTGAGCGAAATGGCTACAGTCTTCAACATCCAGAGAATTTGTTGAACAACAACATGCTGGCGCGAAGCTTGTCTGGCGCGTCACTCACAGCAGCAAGTCTTGCGGTGGGAAGACAGAGAAATTACTCTCTGTGTAATGGCGGCGTATTTAAAAAAGTCATTCACTTCTACTTTTTTTTTAAATTTATAGATACGATCCGTAGAACTGTATTTTTTAATTAAATATTTTGCTTTAAAATTACTGCAATACCAATGAGGAAAATATTAGGTTTGTGCAAGAGTAATGTCTGATATTTGGAACGGATGTTTAACAATAGATTTGTCAGTTATTTACATTCTGTTGCAAGTGTAGTAAAGACCTGTAACTAAACTAGACCATTTTCTTTCCGATTATCTCTGCTTCGTTCAGATTTTCCATACGTATTGGCATCCATGTTTGTCCTATCTAAAGATCACAATAGAAATGTTCTACTGTTCGAGTTTCAACGAGGTGTTAAATGCAAGTTCGGTGGCAAAATCTATTCTTAACACACATGGAGATGATTTAGTCAACGAAAGAAGTTGCCGGAGATGGTTTCTTGTTTTCTAAATGGTGATCCACATTAAAGATGTGCCAAAGAAAGGTCATCCAAATACACTTGATTCTGATCAGTTGAATGTTCTTGTGTCCGAGAATCTTACCGTCACCACCATGAAAATTGCAAGACAGTTAAACGCGATTCATACAACCTGCTTCTGATTTTCATTTGGTTCCAAGGACTACCGAACAATTTTAGTGGACTTATATTAACGACAAAAGAAGAGATTGAAAATGAGTTGGATTGTATCACATAAAGTTATAAAGAGTATGTTAATGAATAAATATTTCCATTGTCGTTGGCTTTTCATTTTTACCCGAATTCTTTGAATAGAACATTACTTCTGCCTCAACTTGATAATGATGTTAGTATAATACTGGTAGAAAAAACAGCGTATGAAGTTCATACTGAGTTCTGTATTTCAACACCTGATTGAGAAATAATTTCTGTTTTAACACATGACAAAATGAGTAGAAAAGAGCATAGCTGTATTTCTCCAACATAAAAGCCACTTCCAGAGTCGAGGCGGCAGCGCGGAGACGGAGTTGCATCGTCAGAGGTCGTCGGCAATAATTTCTGAAAGCGAACTTCGATGATAAAATATTTCTCTGCTGGTCGCTGGCGAGGTGACTCTCACGTAGCTGACGTCCTTGGATCGAAGTTGGGCTAGGGACTCACAACCAGCAATCGTGGATACATATCAGCAAACCGACTGGTCGACTTCAACGAAAAACTACAGCTCAAAAAGAATTGATATCTAGGAATACCCAGCGATTACACTGTTCATAATTACATAACAAAAATTAATGTACGCCACACATGTATCATTGCATGTAACCGTGAAATTACATGCAAAAGATTATTACCTTTTACATATAATATTACGGAATGTTATAATATTTCGAAGCAAATATTTTCATATCCCGAAATATTATATGTAAAAGAAAATAATCATTTGCATGTAATTTCACGGTTACGTGCTATGATCCATGTATGGCGTGTGTTAATTTTTCTTATGTAATTATGAACAGTGTCATCGTCGATGCTGCTTTCTTTCTACAAGATTTTTTCTCCTTCTCTTCGTGCTCAAATATCGGTTAAGATACTTGTTGAGCTAGCCTTCTGCTTGTCGATTAGGGAAGTCTTCTTAAATTTTTGTTTTAGAAATTGATAAATTTATCTATAGATACACGGGGTGACCAGCACTTTGTTAAACAATCTTTAGCATTAGGTTGGGACCGTTGAAATAAACTCTTTTTTTCACTCAATAACCTTGATGTTGAAAAATGATTCGTTAAAAAAATTACAAGGACCTTATGTATGAAAGGTATTTGAAAAAAATTCTCACCCTGAGAGTGGTATGGAACTGAAATGCAGAAGTTAGGAAAGCATTTATATGATGAACACAAGAAATAGAACAAAAACCTGATTTATAGCGATCACATCTGACCACGGAATTTTAAATCAGGTAAGGTATTTGCAAAAAAATGTCCTACATGACGCCTATCTGTTGTGACGCAGGCATTCAAACGCCGGTGCAATGACTGTCAGACGCGATCAAAAAAAACAGAAGTGTCATGAATCGTTGCGGAGGCTTCAAAAATTTTACCAATGAAGTCTAATTCTAATGAATCGTGGTTTCGTACACTAAAATCTTCAAATGTTACCCGAATTAAAAATCAAGAGGTTTAATGTCTGCCTTATTAAAACATTTCATATGGCCACTTGTGAGGAACTACCTACACACATTTGATTAAACAGCGTTTCTTCGTAGCTGAAAAGATTAATGAAAGTGCAAGGACACAAAAAGGTTCCAATATTAATTTTGTTAGTCGCCTCTCAACACCGAGGCAGGAACTTAATATTAGCAGTGCAATTGGTGAGTAAACAGAGCCCAATACGGCTAGTAGCCAATTCAGAACGGTAATATCTTAAAACAGGACAAATTCGTCCTCAAGTATTATTTCTTGTTTACTTATTTAGGTTAAAACCCGCAGTGGGGTGTCAGGTTAAAAATTGGGGTGTCAGGCAAGGACGGTCTATAGGTGCAGGAGAGCAGCGCTTATGTGCAGCACTTGGCTTCAGGTCAAATCAGCGCCAGCAAAAGCGGAAGACGCGAGGCTCCAGCGGAACTTCAAGGCGCTAGCTCATCCCTAGCACTTCAGGATGACAGAAGAACAGTTCGCGCAAAAGCAGACGGTACTCGACTGAAGTTGGCACCAGGGTTACAATCAGGTCAAGAGCAGCCAAACAGCGACCAACGCTCCCCAGTCTCCTCAGAGCTGCATATAAAAAATGAAGAAATGTACGCAAATATAATTAGACAAACAGAACACTATTAAGTAGAGCTGTTCAAAGAGTTAAGAATGAATATAAAAGTTGACACTCTACCTGTAAGTTATTTACCTAATTTCGACTACAGCTGTCCCACAAGATGGCTAAAATTCGCCATTTAGGTGAGCGGCACGAGGTACGCAGTGCGACGCAGCGCCAGCTAGAGATACTGAAAAATTAGCATAGGGTAAGAACAAAGTCTACTTTCTTGATAAATGTGTACAATGAACCAGTTTTAAATAATCAATAAATATTTGAAACACGGAAAGGCACCTGAAAAATTTTATCATCCAGTGTGTGGAGCGACAGTTAGACGATAGGAGTGAAGGCGAAATCGGAGTCGCAATACTGTTTAATAGTAATAAGAAAAGGCATAAGCCCAATAGTAGTTTAATTAGGCAATAGAAAATAGGTAAGTATAGGGGTTAATAGTTTAGAGACAGCGGTTCACTGCGATAGGGCAAAGTTGCCCAGCTTTTAGAGCAGCGAACACGCTTTTTAGAAGAAAGTTATTGCGGCTCAAAACCAGCCTTAATCATGCAATTATTTAATGAATAAAAGAACCTAAATTTTACACAATCACACACACAATGAATGGATTATTGAACACACAGGAAGAAAGGCTGGAAACGTTAGGACTGCGACTGTCGCCAAACTCCACGCCACGAGCCGAGCGTGCTCCCGACGTAACATGTGACTCCGACCGAGACGCAGCCTAAGCCCAGCACAAAACCGCCTGGCTTGCTGTTTACCTGACACCACCACAAATATGCGCTGCTGCTGCGCGACCTCCCCTGCCACGCGGCACCAGCAGTTCACAATAATGGAATAGAATTCAAAGTACACCATGAACTAATCTGTAAGAACATTTCCCCACACACTTTCGTGGTCACCTGAAGGTTTCAAATTCTTGTATTGTAGCCTCTTGACCAGTGGTTCTTAACCTCTTTTGGCAGTGATCCAAAATAAATATTTTCATTCATAATGTGATTATTCTTTTGAATACAGATCACTGTAGGTTAACACAAACAAGTTACACAAACCCTTAGCGAGTCAATGAAATGGCTTGGCGACCCAACTTTGGGTCACGACCCAAGGGTTAAGAACCACTGCTCTGGACGAAACATTTTCGACCATATTGCTATTGAATAAAATGTGTCCATTTCAACTGTCTCAACCTTATGTTAAAGTTGGTTCAACGAAGTGCTGGTCACCACGTATACGTGAATATTTGAAATTTGATCTCAATATAGTTTAGTTCCATCTAATCTTGTTTCCGTTCACAGGCACATCATACAGTAGTTGGACATCTCTTCTGTGCAGTATGTATTTCAAGTAAATCCGCGGTTACATACCAGGGAGCAATATGCCAATGAAAAGTCAATGCTAAATTATTCATCTGTTTTATTTGACGATCTAAATCATGAATAGCTCATTTTCCTTGCTGATTTCTTATTTGTTCATTTTATCTACTAAAATTTACAATTAGTTTGCTGAAATCGCTGCACTTGCAAAGGTTTGACAAGTTTCCTCCGCCCACCATGGCAAAATCTAAACCAAGGATCGTTGGTTGTGTCCTGAGTGGTTCTAGTTTTATTCTAAGTGGTGTTGGTTGTGTCCTAGGTGGTGTTGGTTGTATTCTAAGTGGTGTTGGTTGTGTCCCTACTCAATGGAATAAAATTATTGAAACAACCCGGGCACGAGAGCGACTGTTGTCTGCGTACTTGTAATTTGTGGTCTCCTAGAGAGAGTGCTCGACTTGATTTACTTTTTCTTTCAACAAATGAAGCAAAAAACACTTCATTTTTGGGCTTTTTGTATAATGAAGCCCAAACTTGGAATCTGTAAGTAAGCTTGTGCTCGGGAATTGCATTCGTTAGGTTCACTGTGATGTGTCTTTTTCCTGTTAGCTATATGCACGACAAATTTATAGCATTCTTTTATGAATTATTAAAACGTTATGTAGATGCCCAACTTCTGAACTGACAATAGGGCGAAATTCTAAAATCGCATGTTTTTGCCGCGGACTAAGGAAAGCATGCGCATTATTTTTGGGTAAAAAAATTTTTCTATGAAAAAAAAAGAAAGTTTGTCGTAAGTTTTACCAGCACTCTGAACTTTAAACAAGCTAGATTTAAAGCGCAGTTTAATTCATGACTGTTTCATTATATGAGCGTTGCTGTAGTGAGAAGCCATGAAGGCATTCAGTTAGCGACGAAATTATTCGTACACCCATCGTCTTTCAAAACTTTCTAGAATTACTCATAAGCTATTGTTGCCGCAGGCATAAGATTTTCAGAAGGTGTGAAGCACAGATTAGTGACAATATTAGGAAGTTTGTAGAACAAAATATTATTTTTAGAAGATTTAACAAGCTGAACTTCAGAAACACGAAAAGACAAAATTACTCAAACAATTGAGAACATTGCATTTCATTGAAGAGTATTTACCTTTAACCTTGTTTGATTGAAAAAAATTGTACCTAAAATGTTTTAGAACATTCTAGATGTGAGATTCTAGAAAATTGGGCCAAAGCTAACGGGGAGAAAGAGGAGTAGAGCTTTGTCATTCATTCACTAGCTCCACGATGGGAAAACTAAAGAACTCGGTGTGGACCTCAGACAGAAGATTATTTGCTGCCACAAAGCTGGAAATAGTTATAGCGACATATCTAAGCGTTTGAGCATCCCAAGATCTACAGTACAATCTATTATAAAAAAGTTTGTTAAGTTTCATACTGGAGAAACGTTGCCTGGGCGTGGTTGCAAGCAAAAACTCTTGGTGAGAACTCATCGAAAATTCTTTCGTGAGGTCAACGCTAATCCACGAGTAAAGCTAGACGACATCGCCGAGAGATTGAACGCTCAGGGAACTAGCGTGAGCAATCGCGCAATCCAGCGCAGTCTGAAAAAGGAAGGCCTTCACGGACGCCGACCTCGAAGGACTCCCCTCCACAAACCATGTTATGTTGCTTCTCGCTTGAACTTTGCAAAGTCACACTTGGATAAGGACAGAGTCTCTTAGGAGAGAGTATTATGGAGTGACGAAATCAAAATCGTGCTTTTTGGGCACAATGACGTGAAGAAGGTTTGGCGTGAGAATGGTGATGCTTTCCTGCCCAAGAACACTGTGCCAACAGTTATTCATGGAGGTGGATCACTGATGTTTTAGGGTTTTTGCTGCATCGGGTACTGTAAAATTGGTTGCAATTGAAAGGAAGATGATCACTGATGACTATATTTCTATTTTGGACGAAACCCAAAAGAAAACTATTTGCTGAAGATATCAGCAAATAGTTTGGGACTTGGAAGGCGGTGGGTATTTCAACAAGACAATGACCCAAAGCACACAGCCAAGTCTACAACTAGCTGTCTCCAAAGAAATAAGATAAAAGTGCTGCCATGGCCTTCGATGAGTCTTGATCTCAATCCCATTGAAAATTTGCGGCTGGAATTAAAATTCAACATCAACAAGAGAGCTCCAAAGAATCTTCGGGAATTGAAACGCATCGCCATTGAAGAATGGAACAATATTGCATCTGAAACTGCGGAGAAGCTCATCAAAAACTATAATAAAATGCATTTAATATGAAGATGAAAGATCACGCGATTGAATATTAAAATGTACCTAAATGATAGATTCACCTCAATAAAGTGTAATACTACTCACCGTTTGAAAAAGGTTGTCAAATCTTGCTTCCGATGTTCAGCTTGTTAAATCTTTTAAAAGAAGTATTTTGTTCTACAAACTTCGTATTATTGTCACAAATATGTGCTTCACACCCTGTGAAAATCTTATGCTTTTGGTTTCAATGGTTCTTGAGTAATTCTAGAAAGTCTGAAAGACGAGGGGTGTACGAATAATTTCGTCGCTAACTGTATGTATTTGAGATTAGAATATTGAAATGGAGCTCAAATAAACGCAGGAAGAAAGGAAACAAAGATGAATAAAACTTTTATTTTAGGTGCTCTATTTCATGGCATTTTAGTGCGACCGTTGCTGCATAATTCTGACATGTGCCATGCAGAGGCACATCTCAGCGATGAGCACTATCATGATCACCCTCTCATTCCAGGTACGAATGCTATTGTGGGGGTTGCTCATAGTGTTCTGCTCACGAAAATTCAATGGTGCTTTACCTTTCAATAAGGGTTGATGTGAGAGAGATATAACTGGGAAATCCCCCTTCAACTGTGATGAATACGCCACCATTTGACTGGTCTGAACTAAAGAGCTACCAAAATTAGAAGAAATGGACTGCTATTACTGGATTCCCAAAGCATTCTGACAGCAGGCAGTATCTGATAATTACGGCTTCTGACTCAAGGATAAAATGACTAACAGCAATCTAGCTACGAGATTCGGCGCGGCTTTGAGGATTGCATTGAAGCGCTAGTATCCCCTTTTTAATACTACAGTAAGTGCGAACAAGTAATTCCGTGTCATTAAATAAGCTTGTCAACTACCTTAATCGCAATGGAAGATTCAAATGCGTGCATAATTTACAATGAATTTGTATAGCGATATATTACCGTGAAGTAGAAATGATCATATGAATCAATAAATGGGAGTTTGATGACATTGTCAAGTAATCCGATATTTTAAGCTAATACGTTCATTCAATTGTGAAAAAATAAACATTTTAAAAAATTTAGCGAACCTTAAAAAGCCCTATATTTTCTTACCGTACAGCAGTTCTGTTTGCAGTTTTTTCTAGCCAAAATGAAATACATACTGTACTTTAATTTTGCTGCAAACAAATAGCAGGTTAGGAAAACAAGTGAAACTTAAATAGTGTTACTGGAGCCACTTTCCCTTTGTGATACCGGATAAGCGTTTCCTTTTTGGAAATGGTTACTTTCTTTTATACTCTCTGAGTAGCAAGTACTTACTGTATAGAGAGTGGGAAATTTTGCAAAAATGACGCAGGATTTATAACGGCGTTTAACACGAAATAGAAATTTTCCTTCAACTTCCTCGTGTGCTCACCTATCGCAGGTTGTTCTGGATAGCAGCTCCTGCAACATGCGAAGAAATACTGATATTTCTACAAACTTAGTGAGCACACCTGAGTCAGAGTCAAAACAATGCAAACATGCTTGAGAGACATTTGAAATTACTGTTGGGAACACACATTAAATAGCTTTAACCAATTGATGGCACATAGTGCATTTTTTGTATTCGGTGTGATTTTCCCGCCTCGTTGTACAGTTCCGCTACACAAACAAGCATGACGTCGCCCGAAACTTTCCAGCTCTGCGGCGGGCTTGCATTGTGCGGCTGTCAGAAGCCCGCCGGAGATACGTTTTCCTGTGAAAGGCCACCGACAAAGTCTGTCTTTTCAGGTGCAGCGGTCCTAGCTTTCTGGGCGACTGCTCTGAATCATTGCCGAGAAGTGTGGGAATGGTGCCGGCGGCCGAAATAAAGTACTACGGGCTGGTGTAAGCATCCCAACGCTATCACTGAAAGAAGTCACTGAAATATTACATTGCTTTTACGAAAAACGTTGCATTTCTTCACAGAATCATTGCTTTGCAAAGCTTCATCGAAATGATTCTTCCCGAATGACTTGAGACTTTTAATTTGAAGAAGTTTCAATGGGCGCTACACGCCTCTACTACTCTCGATTTGATCCGCGCTCTAAAATAACGCAGCCAATTTGCCGACATGAGTGCTACTGAACGAAAACAATATCCCTGGAAGATGATGAGGCAATAGTGAATGATCTGTGCGGGTATGTCATGCAGGAAAATGCCGGCGGCGTTAATGAGGGTTCCTTCTGATCTCTAATCTTGAGTCACACTGCAAATATTTCGCTCATTACAATGTTCAAGCACCAAAGAAATAAAAAGTGGAACATTATACATGTAATACTCTTTGTCCAAGCCAATATTTTATCCATCATTTCCGTAAACTGATTCAGAAACATTTCTTGCGAAACGTAACGTAGGATAGAACATTCATTCTCGTGAGCTTCGCTGTCTCTTGAGTTATTCGTTTTTTCGAAGTATTCTTTCCAAAGTGACTGCGATTTTACGCGCGACATTGATTAATTAGTTAGCATAACGAACTTGTGTTATGACTTTTGTCTACCTTTGTTAGTGTGCCTGACCTTCCGATGCACGGATCGATGGCGAATGATGGGAAATGAATGAGATCTGTCATGCCGAAACTTGAAGCCTCACTCATGAGATGGTTCTTTGTCCGATGCTTTCAAAAGGAAAAGCTCCTCATGTCGAAATCTGCCAATTTATCACTTTGATTAAGAACCTAAATAATACTCCAGGCTATTTCCTGGATGACAGCCTTCTGGAATTTAATGACTTGGTTGTCGACGCAGATAAATTGTTGATAATTAGTTGCCGTTTTAAGAAGACGGAAACAGAGAGACCTCGCTGCCCCCGACGTCCTCATAAATGAGCTAACATCCTTCCGAGGAGACAAGTCAAGATGAAACGTGCACGCATCATGATACAGTGCCGTAGAATTTTTCAGCTTAGTTGAATGATTGAAGAGGGATTACGAGAAAAGGATACTTTACTTGCTCTGTGAAGGATCTCCCACCACGTTTTTGTTCGAGTATAACTGTAGGGTAAATTTATTTTGCAAGCAAATAGTTTAAATTTTTGCAAAGCTATAATTTCTCCAGTCGTGGGAAATTTTTGCTTGAATATTTTCTGGTGTAAGCTATTATTTTCAACGCAGTTTGCCCTAGAATTTTCAGAGAAATAATCCTCTGATATTGAGATTTCGTTACATGGAAAGTATGACGTTAAATTTGTCACACGAGGAATTCTTGACAACTAACAAATGAGTTTCCTTTCAATTTGAATAAGAATTCACATGTAGAATAAAAAAAATAACCAGTGTAAAGACGAATATCGCATTTATTGCAATCGTTCTGGAATTATTAAAATTCTATCATTGATTAGTGCTGAAACAGGCGAAAAATGATTTTTGTTTTAAATCTCAATAAAACAAATATATCTACAGTATATACATTCCACAAAATTCTCTAAATGTCTAAGAACCCTAATTTGTTTTCATTCATACACAAACAGCTACACACTCCTAATTCACCCAAGCACACATGTACACGCTAATCCAGATCCACCAGCTAACATACTCTATGCATACATACACACACACAGAATTATGTTACTAGGTGGGGACAATATTATTGATAACTTGACGGCACTAATGTCTTTGTTGAGGTTAGGTTTATGAGTGAATTTGAAAAAGGACTCTAAAATTTTAGTCATGCTCACTATTTGCTCATCATAAAGTTGAAAACTAGTACTTGTGAGTGGATGGTTTGAATTCTCAAAGTGAACTCTAAATGCTGGTTGTGGTATAGAAAGAACCGGTGTGGCACTCCTGGTTCTATGAGATATTACTGCGGGTTGGCTATGACTGATGATTATAGTTGGAGTTTGGTACTACTAACGTAAGACTGCATGCAGCAGTCACACTTTTAAAAATAGACACAGGCACTCATCAAATCGTTCTTTTCTGCTAAAAATGAATGCAAAATAACTAATAAACTTAAAACGATTTCTGTAAAACACTCTGACGTCGACCATTTAAAAAAACTTACGAATTAAAGATACTACCTCCCTCTTTAGCTCTGCGCACCAAGTTGTTTGGAACACTCAAGGCTGAAGGAGAGGAGCAAATTCAACGATCTAGAAATTTTCTTGCGAAATTCTGAATAAGCGATTTCTTATATTAGTTGATAACCAATAATAATATTTTTATTTTACAATGCATTCAATTTCAAGGTGGAAAATTGCATATATGCTGGATATGCGGTATGCACGATGAAGTAAACTGTTAATACATGATTTTATATGCCCGGTAAATACAGTTAGATTGATAATTATAATTATGTAAACATAATTGATCCATATATTTTTATATATCAGGACAGTGTTTTACAACGGTCGACGTCAGAGTGTTTTATAGAAATCGTTTTAAGATTACATCCTTTTTTAGCAGGAAGGAACGATTAGTTGAGTGCTTGTATAGTGGCTGTGTCTATTTTTATAAGTGTGACTGTTGCATGCAGTCTCCCGTTGGGTAGTACCAAACTCCAACAATTCATCAGACATAGCCAACATGCGGGAATATCTCTGGGGACCGGTCGTGTACTAACCACTCTACCCCAATCAACAATTTAAGATTACTGTGAAAATTCAAACCATCTACTCAAAAGTACTAATTATTCCACTTTACGCCGAGCTAATAGTGAGCATGACGTTAGAATTTAGAGTCCTTTTACATTTTCACTTATAAACCTAACCTCAACAAAGACATTTGTACCGTAAAGTTATCACCTACTGACGTAATTCTGTTTGTGTGTGTGTGTGTGTGTGTGCGTAGAGTGTGT